>CM040464.1:1997901-2031446 GCA_022758105.1 Pangasianodon gigas | reverse complement strand
GCCGTGTAAACATACTGTAGTGTCAACTTATTTCGCAAGTATGGAGAACAGCGATAGATGGACGCGAGACACAACAAAAACACAGCTCCGATCACAGCGTCCTCCATCCTCCGGTTGTTTACGTTGTTCTTCTTTGTTTCCGTTGTTGAACGCCGCGCACAAATGACGTCGCTGTCGACCGGCTTACGTCACTTCCTAGCGCCCACTGTCGGTGCGAACGCAACCCTTTAAACGGTACTGGGAAATAGTTCGCGCAAAATCGCCCAGTACTTTAGTACTGTAAATTTAGTTCTGGAACTAAAGCGGTGCGAAAGGCCTTATTAACAGTCTAGAATAGTACATAAGTAGGCAATTTAAGACACAACGCAAGTTTGTGTATCGGAGGTAGATGGACGGTGAAATCGTATTAATTTAAACGTGGCTTGTCTGAATGTGACTCCCAGTAACAGCACAACAAATCCGTCTTCTATGTTTTTAATATTATTTTGTAAAATAATTGAAAGAAACAAGTGAAGTTAGGTGGGTTCGCATTTTGAATGATTGACGAAGCTCCTTCCCCAGGATCTTAGGTGGCCCATGTAGTGTTTATAAAATGACTGACATGAGGCGCTTCCAAACAAAAACGGACGTTCTGGACTGGAAGTCAGTTTTCCGAAAGGGTTTTCACAGCAACTTAATAAACTTTGGCTAAGGCCATGGCTTAACCCATTGTTTTTTTTTAAATCATGTTCTAACCATCTTTCAGGTTATTTGTACAAGGAAGGAATAAAAAAAATTGACTATTGCACCTTTAAATCTCATTTTCCCCCAATTTGGTTAGAGTCCTTCATCCTTGAAGAAGAGACTAATACTCTTCAAACCCAGAGAGAAGGGACAATTATGCTCTCTCAGATTCCTGGCCACGGATAACTGCGGCATCGTCTGCAAATGCAGCTCTTAAGTGAATCTGACATGCGGAGTCCAAATGATGGAGTGGTGTAATATTTACTTGAATGGGCTCCTCCTCCTCACACTGGCCCGACACCAGTAGGTCTCCGTACTCTCCTATGCACCAGGACGCCACCTGCACCAGAGGTTGCTGTAGAAAAAAAACGAAAAGAAATATATTCACTCAGCATAAACTATCATGCAGGTTCAGTAGATGACCTTATCAATCAAACAAATCAATCAATCAATCAAAGTGGCTTCACCTGGGAGATGTCGTCCAGCAGGGCTTTGTAGAGTCTCTGCACGGTGTAAGCATGCATCTCCACACTGTTGGTGATGAGCTGAATGAGGTTCGGGACAGAATCGTCTCGGACATAACTCCCCGCCTGCAACAACCACACGGCATGCTTACAAACCGCAGTAATTAAAAAATAAATAAATAATAACCCTGACTCTTTCCAAACAAATGAATGAGAGCTGCTGTCAGAGTAAATGAACTCATCAGTTCTAGTTGTCAGTCGATGGATCACTCAAAATCTTCATCACTCAACAGCTCATGAGTATCGCTTCAAAATTAGATGTAGTTTACTAATAAACAGTACAATGGTTTTAATCGTTTACAATCACAAAAAAACTTGCTTTTTAAAGGATTAAAGGAGCAGTATGTAATATTTAAAGCCCTCTGCTGTCTGCAAGGTGAACTGCAACTGCAATGAGAACATGGCCAATCTCTCCCAACTCACCTCCTCCTCCTCATCATCATTCTTTTCTTAGGAAAAAAAGGCTTTTAATTTTTCACCTCTGCCATTTAATCGCAGGCTTTCAAACATTACTAACTGCACCTTTAATCTGACTGCATTGTAGTGTTCGAACTAGCGAGCTCCAATCACTTGGTTCACTTGTAGTTTGGCAGATTTGCAAAGCAAGCTACTAGCTACGTACACGTAGCAGAGACAACAACGATCTCTGTTACTTCCTTCCAAGCTTTCTTTTTCTTCGTAATGTCTCTATACACGTTTAACGAGATGCCGTATACGGGGCTGGCGTGATGAGGCACGACACCAAACGGAGTGACGATTATTAACAGAAGCGGATTATTTTCGTATAACCGCGTGGTCTGGAGTGTTATTCCACTCATACCACAGCAATTTGTCAATGATTACAATGTTTAATTTATTACTGAACGTCAAGTTGCACAAGAAATGCCACTACATCAACGATTATATATTTTATTTTGTTAAACAAAGCAACTCTTTATTACAAGTCTTTGGATTATATGGAGCTTTCGCCGTACAAGTCCCTGCGCATGGGCTGTTACTATAGAAACGATAACATATTAAAACAAGCGCATTAATATAAACGTGTTGTTCACGTTACAGCCGGAAGTACAGTCCTACTGGCCGTGCCCTTATACAAAAATTATACACACCTTCTGACCAATCAGAGTCGAAAATTCAAGAATGATTCGAGCCAATCGTTTGGATTTGTCGCTTTGCACAGAGCTGAGAAAATCAAACTCAAAATGTTGCTCATGTACATGGATGAGAAATTAATGAGAGCCTGTCGCTTTGTCGCTTGCTAGTGTGAACGTAGCGTTATGTTTCTCTTCATTTTCCTCCTTTAGTCCTTGTATCTGGGTAAATCTGCTTTATCTGACCACCTACAACACCAGACGAGAAGCAAAGAGAAAGTGATTTACCGTAGTTAACACCCTCATAATGGTGTCTATGTGCCATCTTTTGGAGGGTGCATACCTGGAAGATAGAGAGAAAAAAAAAAAAGTAAATATAAACGTTAAATATATTCGCATAATATTGGAGAAATTAAAAAAGTCGCAAAGCCGTGGTGATTTTCATGCTGTCAGAAATGAATGTGTCAACAGCGTCACGCTCTGACGATGGATCACTCATTTTATCATCACGCAGCACCTCGGAGTTAAACGGCTTAAAAAATATTTTTTTTAATAGAAAAATTATTCATTCATGCTTCAGGCTTATTTTCATTTAAAAAAAAAAACTTTTGAGGATGAAGATTTGTTTGCATTTACAGCAAAAGTTAATTAAATTAGGTGCCAATAATTTTGCACTTTTTTTTTTTTTTGAGAGAGAGAGAGAGAATTTGACATAGCAAATGTAAGACAATTCCAAAAGTCTTGGCACCCTTAGAGAATGAGAAGAGACTTTTAGAAGTAACTTTTGATGGAGACGTCCAGGTCAAAGGAAACCACGATTTTGTGCTTTAAAAGTGTTTTTTTGTTTTGTTTTTTTTTGGGGGGGGTAAGGGTTGCCAGGTCTCGCAAAACTTTCACCCCAAATAAATCACAAAAAATCCCAAAAACCTCCAAAGCATTTTTAATTTGTACTATCTGCATTACACTCGCTGTCTATCTCATGTACATGCGGAAGATTTAAAAGCAACGTTCACGTCAGAGTCAGAACATCCCTGTCCATCAGGTTTCCAAGAAAAGCTGTAAAATATTTAGCAATTTCATACACAGCGATGTCAAACGCACTGACAAGCTCTGGCTCTCTTAAAACTATCCGCTGTCGTTGTGATTGCCGTCATGAGCTACGTCTCAGATAGAAAACTATGATCCAAAGTATTCACTAAATCAGAAAATCCAGAAGACTGCCACACAAAACAGCTTTCAGTAGGTTTGAAGGTGACATGAGAGGGTTTTAAAATTCAAATACTATCTGTAATAGGAAAACTGGTTAGTGTTAGTACTCAATAACAGTCTAGAATATTTTTAGTTAAACGGCTTAAAAAATATATATTTTTAATAGGGAAATTGTTCATTCATGATCCAGGCTTATTTTCATAAAAAAAACTTTTGAGGATGAAGATTTGTTTGCATTTACAGCAAAGGTTAATTGGGGTGCCATTAATTTTCACTTTTTTTTTTTTGGAGAGAGAGAGAGAATTTGACATAGCAAATGTAAGACAATTCCAAAAGTCTTGGCACCCTCAGAACAAGAAGAAACTTTTAGAACGAAGAAAGGATTAGTATTTTACGTCAAGTGGAAATCTCAACTGGTTCTCAGAGGGTGCCAATAATTTTGGAATTGACTGTCGGTTTCCTAGGAACGTTTCAACAGTACAGCCATGTATTAAATCAACTTTCCCAACACATAAAGATCTGGTCTTACTTCTCAGCAGCCAGGAAGACCCCCGACGCGCAGTCGGCTTTGAACTCCGGGTCGCACGAGTCCAGGAAGTACAGCAGCTCCTTCATCATCCCACGGATGTTATTTCCATTGACGAGGGCAAAACTCAGCTCCATCGCACGTCTGTGGAGGAGGACAGAAAGGCAGGAGATCGTTCAGAGCCGCGCTTCTTGGAGTCAGAATGACTTTGAAAATTAACTGGTATTTATTGAAGTACCTTTTGATGGAGACGTCCAGGTCTTTCAGACAATCCACAATGGTGCTCCGATGCCGCTGAACTGCGTTGTGGTCTGTCTGCACTGTTTTCAGTAAAGATGTCAGTGCCACATATCTGAAGTGGGAGAAAAAAATAATGTAAAAACACAAAAAATAAAAGACATCACGATTTTGTGCTTTAAAAGTGATTTTTTTTGCGCAAGGGTTGCCAGGTCTCGCAAAACTTCCACCCCAAATAATCCACAAAACACCCAAAACTCAACTTTTATTGAGAACCAAGTTCTCCGTGGTGCGCACGCATTTTTAATTTGTAGTATCTGCATTACCCTTCATCTTGTCCAACCATTATCCATTATATAATCCTTTAAAAAAAACAAACACTTTCCCTTTGTTTTTGCAGAAATAGGTTAGATAATTTGTGTAAAAGATTTTGGCGGCTACAGACTAATTTCAAACTAGACCAGAAAAAAAAATCTCCACACGTATGCTTGCTTTGGTGCAGCTCAATTTGGCGCAAAAACCACGACCCTGGCAACCCTGATTGTAGATGCTACAGGCTGTGAATAATCTTGCGCAAATCTTAATCTCAAATCTTTAACAAAAAATCTTTTAAAAAATGATGGAATAAGGATGCACAATCCTTACTATTCTTTTCATGCATGAAAATGAAAAAAGGCTACCTGATGTTTTTGTCATTGTTGAGAAGAAAACGTCCCAGGATATTAATAGCTAATACCTACAGTACGAAAAAAATAAAATAAAATAAATTAGGCATCATACTCGGATCAATCGACAAAATGAAGAAAAAACGTTTACACTCTACTCACCCTTAATCCACTCTCTGATTTAATGTCCATAATAGTCAGAACAGTTTCATACAAGATTGCATTGCCTACATTTTTACTCGTCTCTGTGTTTGTTGCAACCTATGACGTTAAAAAAATAAATAAATAAAAGTCATTTGATGCTTTAAATTCTAACAACGTTAAAATTAGATCTACTGAAATGTTTTACCTGTGCAAGAATGTCATTCATAGCTTCACTAGAGTCATCGTCGCCCTTTCCCAGAATTCTCAGTAGCCTCAATATCCGCACCTGAAACAAATCCGTGCAGTTTAGTGCATTTACAAGCAAGGGAATTGTTATTAAATTTCAAATTATACTGTAATTATATGGTAAAATTAAGCAGACAATGAATTTTTAGAGAAAACAGCTACGTGGATACGCAAAGTGAAAAACATAACGACTTACATAAGAGAAAATCTAACGTATATTAGCGACTCCAGGGTACTCAAACTGTCTAAGGTTTCGCTCTGTGTTTACAAGGTCGTGAACTTGATTCCTGATGTCCAAGATAGCACAATTACAACTTTCGATTATATTATAAATAAACAAATTTTTTTGTTTTCCCATAAAAAAAAATTAAATAAATGAGCATTCTTTTGCAAATTGCAACTATATAAGACTACATAACCATTACACTTTATTTAAACTTAAGAAAGTCAGCATCTCTACATGGTCTTGTGTGAGGCATGCTCTCTTCCGAGTGCAAATATTCCCCGCTCATCAACCATCAACCGTGGAGAGTGGTCTCATATCGGAGACCAGCATGTTTAGAATAGACTCCGTGAGGGAAGTCGCTTGCTCTGGTGTACAGCTTTGTTTCTTTTGTAGAAAGCCATCTAAGGTAGCTTTAATTTTCCTCGGACTGCATAAATATGATTTAAAAAAGAAACGTCAGACAAATGGGTGGCATTACGCTTTTAAACTCAAATACGCCATTGAAAGTAGACATTTTTGTTAGTGATTCTAGTATCTTGCGTAGCAAGTTACCTAGCTTACTATCTGACCAAGGCGAGTCTGACTCCGCCTCCAGTCCAACGTGTTTTCTTTTCAAATGCTCGAGCATGACGGATGAGCTCCCGTGCCAAGCAAGGTCCGCCTTACAGATGTTACATGTTGTCCTTTTATTTCCCATATTTAGGGAGAAATGCTCCCAGACTTTTGATGTTTTTGGACGTGCCACCGCCATTTTTTAAATGTTTTGTTGTCACTTCCTGTTCGCAACTACTCGACATAACCAACTAATAATCGACGACTAAATTCGTTGGCAACTAATTTTGTCGACTACGTTGATTATTCGTTGCACCCCTACTGCAAGTGTTTAAAAATACCATCACATTCATAAATGTAATTTTTCAGATAGATGTCAATGCGGTACTGGTGCTCTTTCAACCTCCGCTAATACGTTACAAGGCTTAATATTAACGGATTTTATCTGTCAATCGATTCGTTGGTCAATATAAAAGTTATTTAACAACATCACAATGCACAGCGTGTATCGTTATACTTGTTTGCTAACAAAGTACCAGCAAAGCTGTAGGGGAAAAAACCCTCAGCTTTATTAAATATTAATAAGCTTAACTACTCAAAAAACACACAAAAAGATTTGAAACTAGCATCAAAATGTTCATGTTCAAAGCTGAAAGGGAGATTTTTCTTCTTTTTGCACGGGGAAACAAGTTCTCCACAGCGCACATGCATTTCTGATCTGCTGTATTTGCGATATACACCTTTTCATCAGGATTTATCCGTGCAATAATCCCCAATCTTCATGATACAGCTTAGAACAGGAGTGGTTCTTACACTTTGGCACTTACACTTTGTCTTTGTTTGCCACAGGCAATGTTTTTGGAAATTGATCAGATTTAGTTACACTTATATGCTTTAGAACAAGATCTTGGCAGCCACGTACTATTTTAAAACTCTCACAAAACCTCGCCCGTCCTCGGACTTTGCTTTTTCCAGAATTATTGCAATTTGGCGTAAAAATATGACCCTGGCAACCGACGAAGCCCACAACATCTCGGAAAATTCAAATATGATGTACTTTATCACAATATCGATATTAGATATATTAGATATAGATATTAACGCTCAGGTCTTGGACGAAACCCAGAAAAGGGGCGGAGCTTACCTGCAGGAAGGGATCGCTGATGCCGGACACATCGTGCTCAGGAGAGTATCCAGACATGATCAGGTTCTTCAGGATTCGCACCAGCTGAGGAACCAGCTAGAAAAAAAATAATGTCCCGAGGAAAAATAATAAACCAACAAAATACATGAATCATAGTCTGAAAGTCTGACTTCTAAATAAATCATACATAATGACACAGTTAAAAAAAGAAAAAAAAGGGGGGAGGTGCAACCATAAACACAATGAGGGTGAAAATCATCTTGGAATAAATCTGATTTTCTCAGCACATTCGGTTAGAAGCGAGTCGAATGGATGCATCAGACATGATTATAACTGTATAACTATGGAACTCACCTTGTATTTTGATGAATTAACAATAGATTTATATTTAATCCTGTGTTAGTTTTGGGTGAAAGATTAATTTTTAATCTGTGCTCTGGAGGTCACAAGGACAGATACGGAATGAATGACCGTTATTAATTAGTCTAAATGGTGGAACACTGGACCACGAATTATACACAGCTCTGTGATGACATTCAAAACCAAATCATAAATAATAGAAGAGACGACAAGGAGAACGTATCAGAACCAAACGATTAAAATAAAAATGCACTACATCTACAGAGAGCACAGTGAAGTGAGAGTCTTTAAGAGCATGCACCAGCTATGAAACCAGAATGTCCTCTTACCTTCTCATTCTAACACAATGCAGGAATTGTAACGAAGACAAATGACAGAAAAATATGAAGTAGATGTTAGGGCGGGGAACTGGAAGAGAGGTTTAACTTTCAGAAGAAGAGCTTAAAAAATAAATGTTACGATCATGAGTAATGAGAGAGGTGGGTCGTGCCGGAGAGGCAGAGGAGCAGTAGATACACCGAGAGAGAAAAGAAAAGAAAAGAAAAGAGAGAGAGAGAAAGCACTCTAAAGGAAGCAGCGCTCTGAAGAGAATACCAATGCAGAGCAAGCATCGAAAATTCAAGAGCGTCTACGAGCGCATTGTTACAAGTCAAGACTACGAGAAACATCAGTGTGTTTTGTTTTTTGTTTTTTTTTAAAGAAGCAATGCAAAAAAAATGAGTCATTCAATCCAGTCGTTCCTTAAACTATAAGCAGAAGAGGAAGAAGACGTACCTTTCTGAAGTGAGTGAGCATGTCGGGACTTCGTTCACACATTTCAGTGAGTAAAACGACAGACGTGTGCAGAACTCCTGACCAAAAACAAAAAAAAAGTAAAAAAGTAAAAAGGTCATTCCAAAAGAATACAATTTGTCCAAAAATTTAATCTTTGGACAAAAACAAAAATGTTCGTGTTAATATTAACGTTGACGTGTATAGATGATCATTTTAGTTGACAAAACCGCGTCAGGAGGGAAAAAAAAAAAGCGCCATGAGCACAATTCATTCATTCCTACACCCTTTTCTAGCACTACCACTTCACACGTTACCGTAGAGACGATGCATTCAATCATGAATGTGATCCGACACGCCTACACGGTTAATATTTGTTGCCTGGGGCTTCAAAGATGCAATAGTAGATTTTTTTTCCCCCATTTCTTATTTGTATAAATAACCTACAAAATAAGTAGAACATGATTAAAAAATAATGGTTTGAGCCACGACCTCAGGACAAAAGTATTATACGGCTGAGAAAACTGAAATCTGGTCCGTAATGCTTGCTTGTGTTTGGGATGGTCCTTCTGTCAATCATTTTTATAGACACATAGATCCTGGGGGCGGAGCTTTGTAAACACAGAAGAGGAGGTGGGATTAAGGAGTTTAAAAAAATAATAAAATAAAAATCATTCAAATGTCTAACCCAGTTACTTAACTGTTACGAGAGCTAACTTCAGAGGAAAAAAACAAAGTGGATGATTCTTATCTAATGCACCTTTAACAAACTCTGCTGTACACGGTTTCTACGGTTCCTGTTCCGTTGTGGGTGATTCAGAGTTTAGCCGGGTGGAGAATACCGTAGCAGACACCCTTTCTCCCTCGTAGTAGTTTTCTGACTTTGTTAAATGCCGATCTTGCGCGGGCCACGCTCGGTGGATAATCGGGGAAGATGAGTATTATTGAACCCTTGTAATGAAGTGGTCCGGTTTCACGAACACGGCGGAGAATTTCGACACAGTCTTGATAATAATGCAGTTTTGCTATGATTGCTCTTGGTTTACCATCTGCCCGTTTTGCCTGGAGGGTGCGGTGGGATCTGTCAATCAGCACATCTTTATCCATCTTTAAGGTATCCTTAAGCAGCTTCGACACTGAGGTTGGGGTACGTGCGCCAGATTCTTCAGCTACATTCAGTATACGAATATTTGACCTTCGCATTCGCCCTTCCATGTCCAAGCACTTCTCCTGCAGGCTTTCCACATTTTTCTCCAATTTGTGCACAGTATTCTGTAGTACTGTGATATCGTCCGAGCAGCCGGATAACCCTCGTTCCATGTCTGATATTGTCGCTCTAATTGTTTCTAAGTCTGAGCGAAGAGCCGAAGCGTTACTTGCAATCTCTGATTTAAGTGCTTGTAGCTCTGATTTAACCGTGTCAAATTCTTTTGACAGCACATTCTTCAGCTCTGTATGAAAGAGCGCGGTTATTTCCATTTTGAAGGATGAAATTAGCTCAGCTTTCAAATCCATAAAGTCAGTATGTTCGGCTGACTCGGACATCCATTTTGCTAGCAGCGGTTTTTCCCGTGTACTTGTGTTTGCGTAGACTGCTCGCCATTTGGAATTGTAAAGGAACAAGTCGTCTCATGTGAAGTAATAAAGTCTTGAGTAGTTTCAATGCATCATATTTTCGGTCAAGGCGCCTTAAGAAGTGGAATAAGTAAAATTTTGTGCAGAGCTCACCAAACTTACGACCTACTCCATTGCCTGCTCACTAGCGCCCCCGGTTTCTACAGTTTCTATGTTTAGGTTTTTATACAGCAAGTGGAGCTCGCTATCAACATTCAACACAGTAACACATCAAACCTGACATGCAAAGAACAGTCTCTGGAAAAGCTCTCCATCTTTGTACGGCCAGAAATCGACCCACACGACGTCGCTCAGAGTGAGCAGAGGCTAAAGTGCACCTTCTGTGTTCGTCCAGGTCGAGAAATAAAACAGGGCGCGCACACACACGCGCACGCACACACACACACACTCAATAACGGTCTTACACATCCTGTGTTTCTTCATATTTCAGTAGCCGATCTTAGATGTTTTCATTTATGACTGTACTGGTTTTTTGTCACATGAACGCCCTTAGATTTTTTTTTTTTAGAAGAGAGAGAAGGAAAAAAAAAAAAAAAAGTTGGCTTGTTTTTTAACCCAACCTCTGAGTTACACATATTCAGCAGCTTATTTAGGTTATTAGTTTCATTACTGGGTTAATTCAGATATTTCAGTCTCATGATGTCTTTTTTTTTTGTTCTTCTTGTTCAATTTAACACTATACCTTGTAATGGATTTAACATCTAATCTGCTGTTTGCCTTAAATTTTTTTAAAAATTAGCCAAATATCCCGTGTAGCTGACTCAGGGCTTGAATTTCGGCACGGGATTGCGGGGATTTAAACCATTCCCGCAAGTTTAACTTTTATAATGCGAGAAATTCCCGCACAAACGTATTTGCTTCATCTCAGATCAAATTACGATATACATCAACAGACGGGAAAAAAGAAATCACCGGTTCAAACACTCTGTCTTTATTTTAGAATTGAATTCCACAAACAGCGCTGCAAACAGCCGGCCGTCTCTGACTGTCGCTGAGCGCTGTAGCACATCGGCGCGCTCTCCGTGGCCTGCGTCGCACTCATCTTATTCACACAAGGCTGTGTGACGCGCTCTAATATTCTGAGTCATAATGAGCTGCTTGTGAAGATATTATCGGCTTCCAAATTATATTATTTTAATCCCGAAATTCAAACATTAAATGCTGTTTTGCTCTTTATAGCGTGTGAGCGGATAGAGCGCGCCTGCCGACTCAACACAACCGCAACGAAGCGCGAGGAAATCATCATCTCCCTGTCTTAACATGCGCGTTTTATCGAAAGTTAACATGAATGAACATAAGACAGTATTTAAAAATAGTCTCCTGAAACTGGAATATGTGAAATTCCCTGATTCTGAAAGGCATTAATATATAGTTTTAATACAGTTCTTAATGTCAATTTGGAGGAGAGCATGACAAATTTTGTTATTAAGCTGTTTTGAAAACCACCATACATTAAAATCTGTAGACGTAAATAAATGAAGATTATTAATTCAGCCCGATGTGTCAAAATTTATTCTCCCCTCCATAATCTTTAAATCCCCCCCATGTGACCCATGTAAGGGGGGAAATTCCCCCCCAGTTTAAAAAACGAAATTCAGACCCTGTGACTGATTTCAGATAATTAATGCGTGCCTCTTTAATATTCATAAACAAATAAACTCAACCCAATCTGTTACAGAAAGTTAACGTACGTTATTTCTATTAGATTATTAGCTCTGTTACTGCTGCGCATAAACAGAAATAACTTTGTTTCCAAACTGTATTGAAAATTTAAAACGAGTGTATTTTCGTGAATAACATCTTTTCTATTAGACGCCTTTAATCGCAGTTAAGACATGATATTATTTACGATAGAACACTCGGTAATGTTAGGCTAGCTACACTCTCTGGAGACAATCAGCAAATATAAACATGATTACATTTCTAGCTAAATTTGCGATGATTTGTAAACACGCCATGCAGAATTTATACACCATTACATGCATGTACTGTATGTGACGACAAACTGCAGCATGCGAATAAATATGAAGTATTTGAAAACAACGAACAGTTTCAAGGATATTTCTACATCTATAATCATAATAATAATAATAATAACAAGAAGAAGTAAAATGCACGGAAATTCCAAAGTTTAGTCATTTCTAACCCAATAAGCTAGGTAAAGAAATGTTACGAAGCTGCTATAATCAACCCTTAGCTACTACTCGGGCTATTAATAATACAACTGCTAATATTAACATTAATAACTAAAGTACTTTTAGTATGCATTGACAGAATTTAAAAAAAAAAAAACTTACTAAATGAGTATTTATCAGTCACTACACTATGTAAATAACGATCAGAGAAATCCTGAATATACGCTGCAAACTGTGTCTCACCGTGATTCTTCTCGCTCAGCAGGTTTTTTGTCGCCGGCAGAAACATCTCCATCAACTCTGGAACCTTCCGAATGACGTGAACCGCACACAACGCTGCCTGCGTGGAGAAAAGCGTCTCATTTCTTTTCAAGCTCAAATGAAAAACCTGATCGTGTCTGACAGCGTGTTAATAATCGCGGTTAAAAATTACCTTTTTCCTCAAGTAGGAATTTGACGTTTTGAGGAGCTTCTCCACTTCCCCAGCCAGGTCACGACACATTTCTGAGGATCCCATACAGCCGAGGGTGCACAAGGCCAGTCCCTGGACGTACTGTGTACTGTGATTTAGATCGCTGCAACGGATAAACAGACACAGAGAGATTTAGCAATGCCTGGCAGAACAGAGTTGCAGGAGTGCAGATGCGCTTTGTGTTTCACTTCCTGTCTGTTGCTTACTTCTTAATGCAGTTTGTCATTAGTAAATGGACGTCCTGCCTCTCATCCAACAGCAACATGGCCCCCAAGTACCCTATTCTCTTGTCAGTGAACTTCTGTGATGCGATCAGCTTCAGACATTCCAGCTACAAAAATAAAAATAAATATTTTTTACAATATTCAAGCATTCTTTAAAGGTTACACCCCATGTAGTGAACACATACAGTGATAAAATCATGAAAAATAAAATTCCTAGATCAAAATCAATCTGCAACAGTGGATATTTATTTATTTTTTTTTATTTACCTGCCCGAAATGTGCCGGATAACCCAACATGTGCATGTACAGCAGCTTGGCCACATTCCTACAGCGGTAAGTGTTGTCTTCTTCTCTGAAGGACGATCGGATCGCTGCGCATTCTTTCTGGATCATCTCTCGCTCCTCGGCCTGGGTCCGAGCCGTCCGGATGGTCCGGATCAGCTCCCGCAGTCTGATCGGAGCTGGCATCCTCTGCAATTAAACACACAGTCTGAGCAGAGTACAAGCATTTAACCCTTTCACAAAGACTACAGCTGCAAAGATCTGGCTAAAGTAGAGGAAATATCAACCAAATGTGTATTAAAGAAAGACCTAGACTTCTATCCTGACACCTGAAACTAAGGCCCAATCCCATTTCTACCCCTTAGCCCTTCCCCTTGTCTTGATTCTCTTTTGGTTGGAGGGGTAGGGGTAAGGGGAAGGGCCAGATAGCCCTTCAAACGAAGATTTTTCGGGACCACACTTCAAACGAAGGGGTATGAATTATCTCAGTGTAAACCGGCTACAGCAATTTTAATGAACATAAATCATTTGTTTTATGTTACATTCAATCGTGGGTTCATATTTACGTTTTTTCAAAGAAATGTTTGCAAAAAATCGCTAAAGTTTGTTAACGTCATTTCATTACAGACTGCACGATAGTGCCACAACATATTTTCATGTCTGATCAGGGCTGTAACCACCAAAGACATTGAGGGGGACTAGACTCCCCAATAATTAGAAATCAGTAAAGTTTTCTCAAATATTGCCAATTCGAGAGAGAGAATTAGGACCTAGATGACGTATGATGACGTGTAACGGTATAGTAGTGGTGTCCCAATTCTGTAGTTCAAGCGTCACGTCAAGAACACGTGCACTTCCATTTTAATCCACATCGGCTGCGTTAGAGTTGCGTCAGAGTTGCGTCGAACTCAAGCTGTGATGCCCTTGTTTCATTTTGCATATTCAGGAATTTGAAGATCGATCAGAATCATGGCTATCGTTAGGCTCGGGAAGATTGACAAAAGTATCAGGAATCGTCGATATTAATCAGGAAACTATCATGATGGCTATCAAACTGGACGATTTAAATGTCTGCTGGAACTCTTGGTGTGTGCTGCGTTAGGATCGACAAAAGATCTTAGCGTCCCTCATACATGCCGCTGAACGGATAAAGCCGTAAACGTCTTCTCTCTTTAAACATGAAGCCTAAATTAACGAAGTGAATTAACGGCGTGTTGTTTATCAGGGTGATTTCACGATACAAGAATTCGATTCGAGTGTCTCCGCTAACATTCAGCACCGAGCGCATGTACGTGTAGTTTATATAATTTGATTAAAATTTTATAATGAGCTTAATTACAGCTAGTAACTTGTTTTGTTGTTTATTTACAGTGAGTTTATATAACTGATTAAATGCTAATGCTAGAGGCAGCCGACTTGTAACAAGCCGACTTGTTCGGGTATTTATTTTTTTTTCCCTGCTGAAATGACGTAACATGTTCACGACATGCGCGACGTGCGTCTGGCCACGTCCTACTCATTTCCCGAGTCGGAGCCACAGTACGAGATGTCAATCGATAAAGCGATATAGGCGGCATGACAGGACGATGGCATGTTTCACACGATCTCACAAGCCTTCTAACTGCAAGACTGTGGTATGCGGATGTTTACCCTGTTGCTATTTTTGTCTGAAAAGTGTGTTAAAAAAAAATTTAGCTTTCAGACATGAAAGTTTAACACAAGCAATAAATCAAACAACAATTTATACCAAGTTTGGTGTCTTTTGCCCGAGTCGATTTCTTTACTTTTGTCTATTTCTTTTTTTTTCAATTCGCACACGAGTGAACCATAACCTCCATAAAAATTCACTTTCTCTACGTTGTGCACTTTTTAAATTAAAATCATAATCTACAAAAGACGTATCGCAACGTATAGCTGCACGGCAAAGCGTTTATGCGCTATGATGCTCATTTTACACCAACACAAGGAAACAAAATTAACACAAATATACACGCTAAGTCCACGCACCGTGTCACGTTTTTTTTTTTTTTTTAGCTGAACGGTTTTATAAATACAGCTGGCAGATCGCTACAGGCTTAATAACGAAGGTTAAGTAAAATAGACTTAGCAATGTGAGCTCTCCTTCGTCGTCTTTTAGCTTTTTAGGCGTTTGACATCCGGTGCATTGTTCTAGCACCCTCTTCATGATGTTTAAACAGAGTCTGGCAGCGATAGAGTCTAGCAGTGTGAGTTATAAACTGAAGGATGTGTATACAGGAAACTGAGGAGGTATTGAGCAACAGATGAGTGTGATTAGTAAACGGAAGAAGAAAGAGGAGCGGCGTGGCTGTGTTTCAAGAGAATCGAGATGCACGAAAAAATGGATATGAAAATTTACACAGTTTATTTGAGACAATATGAAAAATTGTGTATGAAGGAAGTTTATTTTATTTAGTTTATAAAGCACAACTCAGCAGATGAAGAACGGTGAATGTGCGTGTGAAATTCCATTCCTTCTTCACCAGCCTTCAGAGGCGAGCGCTAAGGTTTCAGTGTGCTGGAGTCTGATTAAAAATTAAAGGAGCACATGCGTAGCGCTAAGATTACATTCTACGCTCGGCTGGTAGGCTGGGTAACATCAGTGACCTGCTTCTACTCAATATGAAGCTCCTGCACAGACACAAGAAGGCTTCGACGTCAGACACCAGACCGCAGAATAAACACAGAGTCTGTATTTGAATCCCTGATCAGTGCTGCACTGAGAATAAAAAGCTCAGAGCTGCACAATGAGCTCAAACTCTAAAGATAAATTTAAAAAAATAAAAAGATGCTAGAACACTGGAGAGGATGTTAAACAACCTCGAAGAAAACATGCCGAGAATCAGCGTATCTGAGTTCACGTTATATAACTGCATCACAAACGTGTACGACACGGCGCTGACTCAGAGGAAATGACTCGCAGATGAGGCGCGTCATGCTTTTAGCTCCTACTTCACAGTTTCATGAGTCGTCTTTAAACAGCAAATCGCTGTTTATTAAACTCCAGAACACTCCAGTCTCATCTCTATTCACGACATCTGGGTCGCGACAAGAATCAGAACAAACAGAACACGTGTTTACGACAAACTCACGTATAACGGACATCTAAAACTAAGGCTGAAAAACGAATAATAAAGGTGAAGGGATGAGAGAGAAATTCTGACCCGAGTTGTTTTTACAGACTTTTATTGAACTTGTACTTTTATTGGAAAGTAGTTCCGGCTACTTAGCACTTTGTGTGGTATCCATACGCCATCGGAGCGTGTTAATGCATAAATATAAATACTTCTGAGTTATACAGCTCGAGAACTTCGTTTACGAGAACTGAGTAATTCATTATTAAAACCGTAAATTGATGGAGCTGCCTTTAGACTTTCGTTATTGTTTTCCCAGGACACCAAAATAACCTCAAAAAGGTGCTCCTTTTTTATTTTATCTTATTTCTGTCCAGATCAGCCATTTCCGCGTTTTTCTCCTTCACGGTCGTAATACGATGCTTTGCTAATGAGCGTAGCTATAAACTAGCTGGAATTAGAGAAGCAGCCATCAAGCTCATACAAACCTCAATCAGCCCTTACACTGCATTTGACTTAACCCGGAATTACGTCGTTTTTGAGCTTTGTGCGCTTGAGCTACAACGTGGGGAAAAACCTCTAAGAAAGCTTGAGTGTTGTTAGTAAAGAGCTAACTAGCTAAAATTAATAATCGTAAGTTTATGATGTATTTATTTTCTAAAACCCAACCATATGGTCAGTGTGTTATAGATTTAAACAAACTCATTTAAAGTCGCGACACGATTTTGTATCTTATTTACTGTTGATGGTCTGGGTGGCCATTCCGACATGACGTCATATGCTGAACTCGGAGTTGGGAATATCGTCCCGGCTTTCCGACAAGGAATTCCGTGTTGATGGAGGTTTTTTTTTTGTTGTTTTTTTCCTAGCCTAAATTTTGAAATTCTGAGTTACAACCTTTACTCAAACTCGCCGTCAATCATCATCATTTCTATCGCTAGCAACTGTCGGGAAGTTGCCATGGAGATCACTGTCAATCATCGTGATCCGACACGCCCCCATAGTGTTCTCATCAGGCACATATTAAGCGTTTTATATTTTATATATAGGCGTTAAATATCGTTGAATTGTAGCTAATGATATAAATGATATACAGTTCTTCAATCTATAGACTACTTGGTAAATGTTTTTTTGTTTTTTTTTAAATTATGAAGATTTTTTAGCATTTAAAAATGTTTCCAGTGGATTTTAACCTGAAGAGACCCCGAGCAGAACGGATGACGAGATTTAGGCTAAGAATCTCACGAGCCTAGAGACCGTTGTTTATTACACCAAAGGACCAGGGGAGAAAATGCGCATTAATTAAGAGGGTCACACCATCAGACTGTGGATACGATGCCAAAAAACCATCCCAGAAGTTTATTCCTCCAGCCTACGTCCACATGAGCTTTTTACGGCTTGCCGTCACAGATAAACGCTGCTCTTTCTGCAAGCACACAGCACCTAATTAAGCTGCTACAGCCAGAGAAGGAAACTACTGTGATTACTTGCTGAACAAAGACATTTCCAGCATCGTGCTGCCTCTCAGCAAAAACAGCTGAAAAGAGCATCGCTAAATGGATGCTGCAAAAGAAAACTCGCTTTGATGCAAATCGGCAGCTTTCCTGTACTTCGCAGATCACCCATCATCCAGCGTGCTGAGACATCTTCGCTTCACAGAGAAAATGTGACACCAAGGAGTAATGAATTCTGTTAGAAGGTCGAGGGCGACACATTTCATTCCTCATCTGTCTCAATCACACAGCAAACACGAAAAGAAAACCAGAACCGAAGTTTTTAAAAGTTATCCTGTGATGACGACAGGAAGCGCATTAACGCTCAGACATTGGAGGAGAACATGGACGAAGATGTTTAATGAACAAATCAAGTGATGAAACAGTTCATGAGATACCATGAGACCGGGTTCATGAATTGATGTTCTACGACTATATACGTATATATAGTCGTAGAACAGATCAACGTATGAAGAAGAAAAATCTGGCTGCAGTTCAGAGATTTTTCTAAACATGAATCACGAACCGTCTCGGTTTCTGCAGCAGATCTGTAGCTGTCTATTGCGGCTTCTCCGATTGACATCGCAATCGCATTTATGTAAATTATTTAGCTGAAGGAAGCTCATTGGTCCAGAAACTAGCTATAGAGTTCGAGTTAGACACATTCGCTCAGAAATGGAGGAATTTTCAAAGATTTATATAGATTTTTCATTTTATTTATCCTCTCTCGTCTAAATAGCAAACTAAAACAGACCGTCTATGGCACTACTTCAAAAGTAACATGAATTGACACTACAAAAACTTTTTTTTTTGGATTTTACTCCAATTTTCTTCTTTATTTAGTCTTCAGCACCAGTCAGGTCTCCCTTCAGCTACCAGTCAGAGAAGGTGAAGACTAAGACATCTTTCGAGACACGTGAAGCCGGCCAACCGCATCTTTTTTCAGAACTGCTGCTCAGAGTAAAGCGCTATCCGCCCTCTTCTGCATACATGAGCTCACAGACGCCACTTCCACACAGAAAGCACGGATAAGCAAGCACAGATGGCTGTGGCGTTTTTGGGATTCAAACTTTTCTGTCGCGCCACTCAGAAGCCCAAAACATTACAAGTTTGAACTGTTTTATTTACAGCCATAAAGTAATCATTAATGGTTTAAGCACTAAAAGTAGTTTTTCTGATCATTTAGTAAGAGCTGTTTAACCAAGACATTTGTCAGAGAGGAATTTTAAGTACATGCACCTTTAAAATTTCTAGTCGAATACTTGTGGTGTTGCAAATACTTTTTTCCTGCGTGCTTTCTAACAAAAATAGTTGTCTAAGTTTCTATTGCTTACTAACAAACTTCTAATTTGATGGTACGATGATATTTTTTAATTGAATTACAGTGACCACAAATTCTCAAAATTTTTCTGAAACATTTATTATTGAATACCTAAAGAGTTTTTTGACTAGTTCTTGTTTAACAGCTCAGTTGAATTGAATTGGTTTAATCAGGAATACAATGTTACGTGTATAATGCTGATAGATAAATTAAATATTATAAAAATTTAAATAAACGGTGATGAAATAAACCTGTGCTGAGAGAGTGCGTGGAATGAATTTTAGATTTTAAAATGCTCCTGAGCAATAATATCATGTACGGATGATTAAAGCTGTACAGTGTGAACGCCTGACTGTACACGTGATGTATCGGACTCCAAAGTAAGTCCAAGTACGAGTATAAGTTTCCAAGTAGGTCAAAGTTCCACAAGTTGCTTTTTAACTTTTCAACCCATTTGTTTTTAAAAATCCTCAGAAATAAAACAGGTTTGAGAGAAGCTTCTGGATCGCCAAAGAATCCCTTTCTCAAAGGCAAAAATATTAAAGGAAAAATAAACTTCCTATTCAATACATAGAGCGGATTGCAAACAACAATTTAAAGGGGAAGTTGAGTAATGACACAATGCATGAGTATATACGGCATAAAGAAAAGATGGAGTAAAAAAAAAGAAAAAAGAAAAAAAGGCTACCAAGAACATCTGACTAGAAAGAATTCAGGCTACTGATAAAGTGCATTCCTGAAAAGTCTGGTTTTCTTCATCCATCAAACTGGACAACACACTGTTTGGAAAAAAGAGAGAGTGAGTGAGAGAGAGAGAGAGAGAGAGAGAGAGAGAGATGGTGTATCTACTTCCTGATCTGAATGTGTTGCTTAGAAACGATTTAACATTTACTACCAAGACATTATCGTGAGCCAGTGACTCAAAGAGCCACACCTTCGTGTGTCTAATTTGCCCAGTGGCTTTCTCTAAACAGTTACTAAAATAAAAACAGCTTCAGCAATGAGACAGGAACATTTTTTTACACCGTTAAAAGATCCGAATAATAATATCGTCGTACATGCAGAATCAGGAGAACTTGCAACGATAAATCCGATTTAAATTAGAAATGCAGCTCAACAGAACACAAAAGGTGGATTTGGGTGACGACAGGTGGCTAAAAATTTATACTTAAGAGCAGCAGGTTGTCTTCATGAAGGTCAGATTTACACTCGGAGCACGTTTGTGGGTTCTCCTGCATCCGGGGTTGTGCTTTGAAGCAGATACTGAAGCACAACTATCCAAAGTAAAGAACAAACATCACAATTAGTTCTCACGACCTTCCAACCACGCAGGTCAGGAATCTACGATGGACGTGATTACCTCGTGACTGACTTCTTATATGAACAATGAACAGCACATCACGTCTCTATCATATCATTCACCTGAGCTTCTTTCCTCTCTCGTTCCCCTGTAGGATTAAAGACCCGGACGCAGGAAGGATGATCCTAGCAACCGGGTGACGGAGGGGGAAAAAAGAAAAAAAAAAAAACACACAACAAAAGAATCCCACGGGCATCCTGCAAACACGCTCCGTACTGTCCCATTCAGCACCGAGGAACCCCGGGAGAAAACCACGTGACCAGATTAAAGCTAAAGAGAACGCACAAATCTCATTCCAGTCCACACGCCTCGCTTTCTTTAACACCTTCTGCATCACGTTGTGAATAACTACAGGTGTGTGAGGCGTTAAAAGACGCTCTTGGATTCATTGAGGCATTAATTCAGGGGGAAAAATAAATAAATAAACAAACTGCAACAAGATGAATGAGTGAATTCTGCGTTCAGAGGGGTAAAAAAAGCAAAACCTACGATAAAAAAATTAAAATAAAGCAGCATTTTGTTTCTCTGATTCACATTTGGATTGTTTACTCTCACACTCTCGCTCCTGATTGGCTGTCAATCACTGCGAACCTCCCAACGCTACCGGCACTACGCTAAAGCTACAGTGCATCGGACTTTTTAGTGAAAATTAATCATATATAATTGAGTCCAGCGACAAACAATTAGTCAAACAGTGTTTCTCAATCCACAATTTGGTGTTTTTCGAGCTCTATTTCACCCAGAATTTGTGGGAAATTTGTACGATTATGTCATACACCAGCTCTGATATGGCAATCATGAACTTCAGGCACAAAAGAAGTCCAGATACAGAGTGACAGGCAGGAGCTGTAGCCAGTCGGAGAGTTCGAGAGTCTAAAATTATACTATAAAAGAAAGAAGAAAAAAAAAAAGAGTTCAGGAGTGAAAATTATGATAAGCTGCTTTTTTTTTCTTGGTGAACAGGTAAGGCATGAAGCGTTAAGTTCGTGAATAACGTCAGGTGATTTATTCACGTTGTGGAATTAGCATCATTACCCAGTTGTAAAATTGTTTAGCTAGACACTAAAGGGAGGTGTTTGTGCATTTCTTTCAGGTTTTTAACAAAACGGTGAATCACAAAACCGGTGATAAAAACACACACGTCGGAAGCAACCAGAAATTTTTTGCTTCACTGTATTTTTGATAAACAGCTGGAGTTAGTGAGCTAATTAATGAAATAGCTCGTATTTAGGCATTCTACGTAGCACTTAATACTCGCTTATTATGCAGTTTGGGACGCAGCCTTGAATTCATCGACTCGTACCGCAAGGACAGGCACAATGATGATGGGCATTATGACAAGCTGTCCATCAAATAAGCCACGCCCTTGTTTATGGTGACATCACGGCACCTGACTCATCCAACACGTCTTGTTTTTGAGGGATAATCTCACTGGTGTTCCTACTCATCAGAAAGCGGGAGGACATTTCTTCCTCCGCCTTGTAGCATAGCAACAGGAGAGAGGTAATTAATCAGAAATGTGTCGTTCCACATTGCAGAAATTTGTTCGCGCCATGGTGTCTCATTGAGACATTTTTTTGAAACTCACTCAGAGCAAGGAACAGGAGAGTTGACATTTCAGAGTTTCTGTGGGTTTAGTGTAACAAAGGCCTTTCTGATCAAGAAGCGGGGAAAAAACTGTTGCAGAAAAACATGCAGATATTCGCTATTCGCAAACGCGGCACTGAACGCTGGCTTCTTACGGCACACGCAAGACCCTGCTTTATAAATGACACTGATTCAACAATTTCCCATAATTCATTCCTCTATTTTCTGACATCAGAGCTCCAAGTACTCAGAGTACCGATACGCGATACTGACGGCCTCAGAGTAAGCAAGCTGACTTTTCGCAAGCTTGAAGGATTATGCAAAATCACACGAGCGTTCTCTTAAAAGCCCGTCGCCAAGTTTAGAGCTTCTCCATCGAACGGCGTATCCGAATCGTGGCCGAGTGCCAATCACACAAATCTACCCGTGCTCAAAATTCAAATAAACGTGTGCTGTGTTTGTCTCAGAGTGAACTCTTCAGCATGAGAGCCTGCGAGTTTGCTTTTAACTCAAATATAACAACAAAATGAATGTTTAGTGACAATAAAGAAGAGCAAAGTTTCACTAAATATCCACTCGTGCACAGCTAAGGGTGCCAATACTTTAATCCTACTTAAAAATACAGAGGAGTTTGAGTACAAACTTAACCATATGACGTAAAAAACACTCACAGGCAGTCGTGCATTTTCCTGTGACTGAATCTTAAACATCTTTCTTGCCCTAACTAGAAGAGGATTTTAAGAAGCTACGAAGTGATAAAGGGTAAAAATAAATAAAAATAAAATCAGAAATGTTGAATTGGTGTTTAAAATCATTATGTCGCTTCATAAAAGTGCCAGGAAAAGAATTTTTGATGCTACACTCACCTAATAATTAAGATTTTTGTGTAGGGGGAGGAGCTCCAGTCAGACACAATCAGGACGACTGTGTGCAGAAGATTAGCCAATCAAAGTTCTGCATTATTTTTTAGCTCCGCCCACATGTACCAGCTCACATTGTACCAATTTGTAAACTAAATTCTGCACAGGTGCTGAACAGTGTCACCAACTTAGCATCCCTGAAGCTAGATTTGTTGATTTTTTTTAGCCTCTTCTTAGTGATGTTAGCAACAGTCCTGGAATCAATATGTCTCTCCCCGCTACCAATCACAGATCACCATCGTTCCCAACGACCAATCACTGGTCAGCATTTTCCCCAATGACTAATCGCTTATCACAACAGTTCCTAAAGACCAACTGGCGATCGCCGTCGTTCCCGACGACCGCTCGCTCATCGCCGTCGTTCCCGACGACCGCTCGCTCATCGCCGTCGTTCCCCACGACCGCTCGCTCATCGCCGTCGTTCCCCACGACCGCTCGCTCATCGCCGTCGTTCCCCACGACCGCTCGCTCATCGCCGTCGTTCCCAACGACCGCTCGCTCATCGCCGTCGTTCCCAACGACCGCTCGCTCATCGCTGTCGTTCCCAACAACCGCTCGCTCATCGCCGTCGTTCCCAACAACCGCTCGCTCATCGCTGTCGTTCCCAACAACCGCTCGCTCATCACCATCGTTCAGCAACAGTCACTTATCATCTTTCCCCAATGACCAATCGCTGCTCACCATTTTTCCCAACAACTAATCACTGATCATGATTGTTCCCAGTGACTAATCACCACTGTTCGTTCCACCCACGCACTTTTTGTTGTTGTTTTTGTTTCATTCTCTGTTCTTGGCGATATTATTTACTGTAATAAAAGTGAGTTATTCCGTCTGGAACCGTTTCCTGACTCCTCGTTATCACAGCTTCATTTGTCTCCGTTCTTAAAAAAATTTTTTTTAGAATTTTGTAAATTATAGCCTTGACAAATCGTTTATGGAGCCGTAACCAAAGACGACTTTTCTGTAATTCTCTATCGTTTCAAATTCTGATGAAACTCTGTTCTACTCTGAGCGTCTTCAGAAAAGCTTCCTTCTTCACACAATACGTTTCGACATCAAATGACCATGATGATGATTCAATAAATATGCAAATGAGCCTATGACATCATCTGGCGAGTTCTAGCAACCGTCTGAACGTTAATTAACTTCCCCGGAGAGTTCAGCACGGCGCACTTGGAGGTGGTAACGGCGAGACGACAGTGGAGGATCATGGGTAGAGGCAAAGGGCTAATAGAGTGCGTTTACAGTCTAAAGCACATCAAAGTATCAAACTAGAACTTGCGAGTTCTCTGAGAATAAACTCAAGCGGCAACGACTTCCTGCCATTCACTTCTACTTCCACAACTCTGCGGCGACACGCTCACACAGGTATTTCCCACACGATCAGAAACTGAAAGGGGTTTAGATCAAGTCTCAGACAAAAACCACCACCACATTAAAGGAAACCTCCAGCCTGAAACACATTAAATCTGTTTATACTGAAAAAAGTCGAACGTGTCTAGTGATTCCGGTGCTAATTTATCGGACGGTGCTGCGTTTTCGTTATTCCTGTGAGAAGACAGCGGTTAGGTGTCGCTCTAACGTCACACAGGGAGTACGTTATTATTGCTAGCGCTGTTATGACGCCATTTAATAAGACAGAAACATTTTTAACAATCTCAAACATACGGGATAACGATTAACGATCCGGTTTCGCCGTTAGCGCCTAAAACAAAAAGCGTCTATTCTCTACACTTTTCATTTTTCCAGTGACGTTTTTATTAACGTTACACTTTAATAATGAGAAATCCAGCGTAGAACTAGCTCAGGCGTTGGTGCAAACGCTGGACTCAAAATCCCAGAATGCAATGCGGCTATACGACAACGGCTTGTCAGCGATCTACGAGATGACGAGTGCTGTTAGTTGATGATTTGGAAGCTGATCGTTTTGAGCAGATGAGGACGTGAGAGAGCCGGAACAGACTGAAGCACTAAAGCGCCGCCGCATCACTCGATTTAAATAAAAGTGAATGACGCGAGGGATAAATCCCACCGCACCACTACGAGCAGGTCGTCGAACGGCATTGTGGGTAACGTAGGAAGCAGTTAAACCAAAGCGAAAATAGACAGAGAATGTTTAAACTCAGAATATCGGGACCTGCGTTAAAGATCACGTTATTTACTATAAAGTCGTGCAGGTTGGATTTTAACTTCATTCTCCATTTATTAACTCACACTTCCTATTTAAACCCTGTTCACTGAGCTTCCTGATACACCTGGTGTGTGAAGTAAACTGATCATCTTTTTAAAACATAAATAAATAAATAAATAAATAAAGCCACAACTGACTTGTGATACAAACCAGCTTCCTCTTCATCTGGGGTTTTTTTTTTTTTTTTTTTTTGGGCATATATGTAATAGAAACACACGTTAAATTATCACTTTAAACATTTGTCCCCTTGCATTGTTTTATTTTTCCGTCTGTTCAGATCACATTCAATAATCCTAAACAACTTATAATGATGATGATGATGATGATGATGATATTATTATTAATATTATTATTATTATTATTAGTAATAATACTAGACAGGATGAGAAGCATGACTATACACCAGTTTTTAAAGCTCATGCTGGGGTCCATGGATTCATGCCAACACACTAAACAGCTCTTTTTAATCGGACAGAAATAACAAATCACTTCTTGCTGTTGTTTTTGTGCAGAAATGATGAGATGAAGATGGCTAACTTGGCTGCGTTTTCTCCTACTAGCTGCTGGAGTGTAGATAACAAGCAGGCCTTTGCTGTGAGTTAACACAAGATTAATACTAGTTAAGCAAAAAAACAACATGTTAACCCTGTGAACTAGTTAAATGAATGAATTATCACCAGGTGTTGTGTTTGCATACGTGGACACACCTGGATCATATCTCTATATGTATATATATGTACATATCTCTATTTATGCTAGCAAGCTAGCTAGGAGGCTAGTAAGCCCATTCTACGCAGCCTAGCACTAATAAAACGAGTTTAGCTTCCTGAGTCTGAATGACAGCACAGGATTGACTATGCAGTTAAATTCTAATGCTATGCTATGCTATGCTATGCTAGCTGTCTTGCTAACTAACGCTAGCATATCTAGCTAACGACCTATGTAGCTAGCCTGCTTCACTTCCCGACCCCTTATGCAGCTTCAGCCGTTAAAAAGCAGCCATTTCGAGTCGTTTCAACACCCCTAACCTGGCGCAATTGCAAGATATGTTGTTTATCCCTGTTTATGTTCCGAGCTACAGTACTCACCAGCCGTAACGACACCAGAAAACAGCCGGAATCTTCTCTCTATGCGCGACGGAGGAAGGAAGGGACCAGACATTCAAAATGGCGGCGGCCCTAGCCTCAGCACTTCTTACTCAGCGCGGAAGGTTACACTCACTGCTGCCCCTAAACTTCAACTGATTGTGACAAACGCATTAAAGTGGAATTAAAACTCTTCACTAGATATAATTATTATTTCCCAGATATATCGACTGTACCAAAAAGAAAGTTTATGACGAAAAAAATCGCCTCGTTTCATCAACTATCATGAGAAACTAACAAGCCCTAACAGCCACCTGTCTCGTGCACACAACTCTATCCTTCTTTTAAACACTTATAACCTCATAATCACTGCTTATAATCATAGTGTCCAGGCACGCCATGTTTCTTTTAATAGATAAGCATCTTTAATGAAAGACAATCATCAGAAAAATTTCGCAACATCGCTGTATTTAGAGCATTCCGCTACGTGTCCATTCGGCGGAAGGATACAGCGCCTGGAACGGGCTGTGCTCCGGCCTGCACCTCACCTCGTGGCAGGCAGTGATGACGTCACCCCGTCATGTTGTGGCACTTCTTTACAGACTCATTAAAGCTGAGCTTCAGGATCCAAAGCACTGACTTTCAAACATGGACAAAATATTATACACATAAATGTAGATTTCTTAAATCTCCTCATCTGTTTACAATATTCAGAAATTCTTTTTTTTTTTTTTTCAATTTTTTTATTCTTTTTAATTTTATTTGTATAGCACTTTTAACATGGACATGGTCACAACGCAGCTTTAGAGAAATAAATAGATTCAAATTAAATATAATATTTTTAAAAATAAATAAATAAATAAATAAGAAATGAACTAAAACATTTCTCAGAAGCCCTTACAAAAATGAAAAGTCATAAAGCATTAAAATTGTTTGATCTTCTTCTAATATATATATAATTTACTGTAGAAATAGTTTTGGCCTTCCTCTTACTTTTAAAAAAAAATTATTTATTTATTCTTTATCCTTCTTTGTTTCGATCTGTTCTGATGTGCTGAGCCTTCCATGTCGTCTCAGGGAGTTTTTCCTTGCCACTGTCGCCTCTGGCTTTATCATTAAGGATAAATTCATACATTTACAATTTATAACCTGAATATATTTATTTCTGTAAAGCTGCTTTGTGACAATGTCCACTGTTAAAAGCGCTATACAAATAAAATAAAATTGAATTGAACTGAATTCCATGTCAGTTTCCTGTTTGAAAATGGACTATTTATGGCATTTTATTGTTAATCATATTTTCTATTCAACAACTGTTAATTAAAAAAAAATAAAAAGCACAAATTTTGGTGTTTTATCTTCTTTTTTTTTTTGTTTTTTGCTTTGATCAACTGATCCAACTGCAGCATCTATACAAAGACCTATAACTAACTCAATAAAGTTAAAAAATAAATAAATAAAGTGCACTTTGAGTAGAAATCGCATCAGCTTTTGTAATCATGAATCCGGGTTCTTGTACTGTTTGGCCCCGCCCACTTCAATTTTGAGCTCATTTACATATTCAATTGCAATTCTTTAAAATAAATTAACAATTCTATTCTGTTCTGCTCAAAATGACCCATTTTGAAGTCTTACTAAAATAAACTATTCTAACAAACTTTATTTATATAGCACTTCTTATACATAATAAAACTACATCATGCAGCCCAAAGTGGTTTACGGAGATATAAAGAGTAAAACATATTAAATTAGTTGAATGAAAGGAAATGTATTTTGAGATGAATGTAATCCTGATTGGTGATCATAAATAAAATAAAGTTTACAAGTGAGAAAGACAGTTAATAAGTCAATAACAAAACATTACGGATACAAAAGAATGAAAAAAATTGATGTGAAATGAAATGAAATAAAATAAAACAGCATATTACGAGGTATATAGAGTTACTTGGCCAAAAGCCTGAGTAAAAAGGAAAGTCTTAAGCATTATTATTATTTATTTTTTTTTACAAAAGGACATATTCATGTCAGATCTTAAACTTTATGTGCTTGACTTACATTTGCTTATATGTAAATACATGCTTCAGTAATACTAGTAGTAGTAGTGGTAATAAAAATAATAATAACAATAATAATAATAATAACACCAACATAAATAATAATATAATTAATTTAAAAAATTAAGCATGCACTTTCTCTGAAACTCTGTGTAATACTATTATTTTATACCACATTTACTATAAAATGTTAAAAGTTAAGCGAAGTACACAAGGTTTCTAGAGAAACAGGACATTTTAAAGAAAAGTTCTTCATGTTCTTCAAGTCCATGTGTCCTACATCAGCTTTGTGTTTCACTTATCTTTTACTACATCCATGATTACTTACTGACTTAACTACACTGCAGTTAACTCCGGGGGAAATGATCAGCATCATTTCTTTCTACATTTGAATACATATTTTACAGGTTTTGTTACAACATGGGACAGAGTGGTTTAAAGTCTTTAGTGCTTTGTCTAATTCTTGAAAAACTTGACGGATAAGCCTGACGTGGCTCTGAGGAAAGGTTCAGCAAGCTGGAGGATGACGTCGTGATGACGGAGGATCAAGCCAGAGGATGACATCTCGATACTATTGTTATTATTTATTATTTTTCTATATCACTGACAGTACATCTGTGAATAATAATGTGCAATACTGTGGGCATTATCATTTTTCTGCTGTTGTACCATTTGAATGTGCAATATCATGTGCAATATAAAGTGCAATATCATGTGCAATGTCACTTTCTACTTTTCTACTTCTCCACTTATTTTTTACTTATTTTTTACTAAAGTATCTCACTTTTTTTCTATTCTATTACACACTGTGGTTATTTTTACTACTATATTTATTAATATATTGTCTTTTATTCCTACATTGTTGTGATATATCTGTTTGAGCAACCTCTGGCATAAGAATTTCCCTCGAGATGAATAAAGTTCTTATTTTATCTTATCTTATCTTACGCTCAGACTTTTTGAAACGGCTGATTTAAACAGCAAGAAAATCCTGAAGTCAGTATAGAAGAAGAGAAACAGAAGAAGTGCCTGAAAATAGTAGGGATTTAGAAATGGAGCTGTTGGATGTTTGTAAAAATCTAAGGATGATAAGTTTTTATCCATCGTTTTTAATCCACAGTTTTTCTGTTTAAAAAACTTAATAAATTAAGCATTAAAATTACCAAAGCAGCACCACTGACTAACCAGATGGAATATATATTTAATCGTTCACATGAATTATTCGCAATATGTAGCATAACATTAACTATTCCTTCTTCTTCTTTATGTACCCTACACTTTTCCTTACGTTCATTCCAATTCTTTTCAGGATGTTGACTGTTAAATTCATTTATTTATCAGTGAAATCACATAAAAGCACATAAGATGATGACACTTTACCTGGAAATCTCTATTTAACTTGGATCCAGATTTAAAATGACAAATCACTGACCCAAATGCATGTGCTTTTACTCTGTATTTGGTCCAGTTTTCTTTTTTTAAAGGAAAAATCCACCCTTCATGATTTGCATATCAATCTTTATAATCAACATGTGATGTTCAGCGGCTAACAAGATTTACTCTGTAATGAAATTTCAAGAAGACCTTTTTAGTTTAAACTTCTTTCATAGACGTGTTGATTTTTTTCACTTTGGTTCCTACATTACCCACAATGCCGTTCGACGACCTGCTGACAGCAGTGCAGTGGGATTCGTCCCTCGCTTCATCTCTACCTAAAGAGAGCGATGCAGCAGCGCTTTAGTGTTTTAGTCTGTCCAGCTCTCTCACCTCCTCATCTCTGCACTCTGCTCAAACAGATCAGCTTCCAAAACTTCAACTTTCACGCTAATAACGCCGTCAACAACATCGCCTTCCTATTCATCATGTCATAGATCACTAACCAGCCAAGCTGATTCTGTTCTGTTCTTTATGTCTGAGATCATTGAAATGTTTTCTCCAAATTAAAAAATCCTCCTGTGACTTCAGAGTAACACACAACCTCTGAAATCTCACAGGAAGAGCAAAAATACACCAACAACCAACAAAGTAGCAGCAGAATCACTAAATACATCACAGATATTTCAGTATAAACATATTTAATGTATTTCAGGGTGGAGTTTCTCTTTGATTTCACTAGTTCTGAGCTGTGTGTATTTGCTTAAGGGTTTCTCTCGCAGCAGGTTTGTGTCATGACACAACCAGTTAGGGCTGACTTATTGCTTATAGTCATGTTAAAATGTCCCTGAAGCCATAAAAAGATCTGTTTTCTGCAATTTTGCTTGTAATACTGCATCTATCTTACTATGGTTTTTAACCATGTTTATAAATCAACCCTTTTGAACATGCTTTTTCCAACTCTTTTTGATTATTTGTTTTAAAATACAGCTAAAATGCAGTCTGATCATATGTCAGATCTGATTAAAATAATCAGGTTTTAACAATCATTAAAAATAAAAGATTCAAAACCTTCAAAAGTATAAACAAGTCAATCACACAGTGATTCTGTGCGACCTCTAGTGGCTAAAGTTGGAAAAACACATTGAATAGTTTCTAAAACTGCATACACAATGTTATTTATCCCCAAAGCACCAAACTATTGTGTATTAATTTTTTTAAATGGTGTTATTTTTTATATGTGGGTGTTGAAAATAATGTTAATTTCACATTAGGTGAAAATTCGTCATTTAGTGAGCCAGTAATGCATGCAAATGCTATCTAGCTAACATATTAATGTTTATAACATCATACAACTATGACTTCTAATAACATCGAGTATTCATTAGTGTCCTAACTGTTTATACACAGGTTAAACAGAAATTTAGTTGCGTATTAACCACTTTATTTGATGATTTTGTTATTATTTAGACGAAAGAAATGCTAACGAGACGAGAGCTAATGCTAACTCATAACGCTCGTTTCCATAGATATGAAAAGCGGCGCCATCTTGAAGGGGTCAACTATCCAATATACCAAATATGATTTCATTTTGAGCTCAAATTATGATTTTTCTCTCAAAATGTCGACACACTGTACATCATTTAGATGTACAGATTGATAATATCACAAAACAAAAGGAAAAGAAATCACTTTTCCCACAAATGTGTTTTCATTTTCTGAGAGACTTTACGCTGGAGCAGCATTAGCTTATAGCTGCTAGCTAGCTGAGTTTACAGTTTATTTCTGTTTATTATTGGTTAGAGTTTCTTTAACATGGCCACAGCTCATAGATAACATTCTTAATATTTTTTAGTGAAGTCTGACAGATTCATTTGTAGATTTGTGACTGAGTTTGCTCTGTTTATCACGATGATGTAACTCATGATTGCTAGGATTAGCTTAAAGTCTGCCATACTAGCTGCTAGCTTTCGCTGAACTTATTTCATTTGATCAAATTATGAGGAATATGTTGTTGTAAAGATAATCGTACATGAATATTACATTTTGTGATTTTATTTGTTCTCATTTAATCTGTTCATTACCGATTCCTGTTATATAGAAATAAACAATAAGCCTTGGGATCTTTCAATCTTGATATAGTATTATTAATCTATTATTATAATTATTTCTGAAGAAGAGTGGAAGGGATTAAAATGTGTCAACAGCAATAAAAGTCTTGTTCAAGACTAGTGGCTGTGTCTTATGATATAATGATGATTATTTAATGCTAATTTCTGTCCAAGATCATCCACTTTTCAGGCAGTTTAAACAGTGCATTTATGTGTGTAGTCTATGTATAAAGACTATAAATGTATAAAGTCTATAACAAAGTAAATTGTTATAAATAAATAAATAACAATCAGTTCAATTAAAAAGGCAGATTCGTGTTTTTCAATCGAGTTGCGATGACATGCTGACCTTTCCAACATGGCGGACGCGTCGACGTATCACAACGGCGGCTAATATGGCGTCTGCTTAGTATCCCACAATGCATTTCGGGAAACGAAAACAGCAGTGAATGGCGGCGCTCGCTCTCCGCAGAGCGCCTCGGAGCTTCTCAGTGAGGAACATCTGCGACCGGAACCGGCATTTTTAGGTTGTTTTAGGTTGTTTTTTGACGCGAAAATGAGGTGAAATGTAGATGATAAACGTCTGAACAGGATGAGGGTGAAAATGAGCCGTGAGAGGTGTCGCTTGGGAGGAGTTTTCCGTCTTTATTCGGTGAAATGAGATGAAGCAGGCTGCTGGGTTTGTCAGTGTTGTGTTCATCAGGCGCTGAGCTCTGCCTTTCCCTTGGCTTCTGCTTTTCTTCACAGTCTCCTGGAAAAGACTGATTGGATTCGCATCTGGATCAAAACATAATCGACTTAATCGACTGTCTGGTCGAAGAGGAAGAGAAGGAGGAGGCAGGATTTTTTCTTTCCAGCTGGGGAATGATAATATGTCAAGACGAAAACAGACCAACCCTTTCAAAGTGAATTGTAGGTATCTCAGGTATTGTAAACATATTCACTTCTTTACAGAGTAAACATCTTTATTTACCTCCTGGACATGGTGCATATCCTCCTAACCCTCATCTCACTGCTCTGGAGCCCTGTGTGTGTGTTTCTGTACGATTCAGACAATACTAACTTTTTATTTCTACATTTTATATCCTGTCTAATTCTGTAATTAATGATCAAACTCTCAGTAAAAGGAAGAAACACAGTGTTTATGGAACATTTACTGAGAGAAGAAATCATTTCCCATGGCTTAGGACCACAAACTATATAAAAAAAAATCAACTATTAATTCATTTTCTTGTTGTTTATACATGTTTAGGAGAGATTTATTACACACACAGAGGAAACAAAAGCACTCATGTCCAAATAAAGTGTTGAATCTTGAATCATAGATATGAAAGATATCATAGATAAATCTAAAGCCCTATTTGGACCGGATTAGTTTCACATATAGAGGTGGAGGAATTCACACACACACACACACACACACACACACACACACACAAGAAATAAAACCTTTTAAGGACAGACTGATGTGATGAAGTTACTGTTACCACCCAGAAGTTGATTCTTTTCTGATAACAGCACGTCCCGAGTGTTTTATTCCTCTTACACTGCAATGATTCGACAACTATTACAGTTTTTTTATTTATTAAAAAGGATGATGTGTCATTCATTTTCATTTTATAGTTATATCTAACGTTGTGGAACGTCCGTGAAACAAGTTCTCACTTATGTTATAGCAGCTATAAATAGTCCTGACCTCACCAGTTTCAATTTTTTCCTCTCTCTTGAAGTTAATAAGAGACAAAAAAAACCGCAGCTTGTTGAGAAACAGCAAAAAAGCGTAAACTCGTC
>CM040464.1:1958837-1997801 GCA_022758105.1 Pangasianodon gigas | reverse complement strand
CGGGCTTAAGAACAAAATCTCTCACGCCATGAAGTTGGTATATAAGAGATAAAACTCAGTGGGAGTCGAGAGCTACAGTCAACCCAAAACTGAAACAAAATCGAATCTGTCATTTGCTGATACAAAAACCGTTCGATTTTTGAGATATTACATGTTTCAGTTAGTTCACTGAAATAGTAACTTCTATAGTTTTTATAGGTTTATTTAATTTCTTTTGATATAAAGGACCAGCTTTACAGTAGCATGTCGTATCAGGCGACATAACACACATCCTCTTTTACCCAAAACTGATTTAACAGAGAAAGACGCAATGGCTAATGTGCTTCCTAAAGCAAATCTGAACTCCTCCTGACTCACTGTAAGCTTTCAGTGCAGATCTATACAGTCATCTAGATTTTTTATTTTTTTTTAAATTCTAGACACACAAATCCTGATGCTAGAGTCAACACTAATAACACCATGACATTTTCATATCAGTGGGAACTGGTTTTTATTCTCATCATAATTATGACTTTCAGCAGAAATGTTAAACTGCTTCGTGTCCTTTCACTTGGCTGTTTTATATTTTTAAAAGTAATAAAACGCTCTGTGTCATGCTGTTATAAGAAAATAATCAACGACAGGGTGGTGTGATGAAGCAGAGTCACTGCTACTGTCCTGAAGCTGATTATTTTCCTATAACAGCACGTCCCCAAGTGTTTTATTCCTCTTATACAACAGCAATTTGCCAATGATAGATATATATATAAATTTATTACTGAGTATCACATCATACTTATCCATTTATAGTTACATTTAATGTTGTGGAACTTCTGCGGAACAAGACAGACAGTTCCTGTTCTCACTTACATTACAGAGAAACCACAAAATGCGTAAACTCCCCTGTCCTGAAGCTCTCAGAAAACTTAGTTACAGCTTTACCTCTGACTGACGCTGGAGACTCCTTCCATAAACGTTAAATAAACATCTCCTTACACATTTTACACCAGTCCCACACAGTGTGAATGAACTGTTACTATAGAAATGATAACGTATTAGAACCAGTGCATTAATATAAACCTGTGATTTACAGGTATAGAAAATGAATCAACACCACCTGACCAATCAGAGTCCGGAATTTCACATCGCTGTGGTGTAAATGATGATAATCTGCCCACTCTGAGAGTTCATGACCACAGACACACGCTTCATTTTTCATGTGTTTTTTCCAGACAGAGGCCATTTTCTTATTAAAAGCTCATCCTGAAAGGCTCTTTTGCTCTTTTGCGTTTGACATTTGCTTAACAAATTCAGAGAGAACTGAACCAAGGATGTGTGGGCGGAGCTAGAAATCTTGCAGATCACCGATTGGTCAAACAGAGCGATCACAGAATCGTCCTGGTCTTAATTAACTGTTTTACCGTAAAAAAAAAAAAAAAGTACGGCAAGATGATCATCTTTTTTCTGCAGGATTTAGAAGTTTTATCATATGATTTAATATTTTAGATACATTTTTATTTATTTAGCCATAGGAATGTTTCCTTTTTGCTAATATTTAGCTCTAGTTTACATTTCTTATCCATGATTCGTGCATAAATCTTCCATCTTGACTTCCAAGATGGCTTCCTGTTCACTGTAAATGCTCACTACACAGGGTGTAACGTAATCTGTTGTGTTTCTGACGAAGTTAGCACGTGTTTCACTACGATTAAAGTAATGGCACCCTCGAACTTGCCGTGTTCACAGGAACTTTAAAGTTATTTCCAAATCTGGATTTTTTTTCTGACGCTATCTTGTTGTTGTAGCTCAGTTTGGATGGTGTATAAATATTTTAACAAGGTCTGTGAGCTGTGTGTTGCGTTTTGAGGTCAGGTTGGAGTGATGGAGAATGATTATTGTACATAAATCACACATCGTAAAAGAATTCTTGGGTCATGAGTTTGAGATTGGTCTTTAATATGATGTTTCGATGTTATCGACGGCAGATTTAATAGAGACAAGTTTTGTCTGTGTGTGAAATTTGTTATTAAAATCTCAGAGTGTGAGCACTGCTACGACGCTCGTCTAAGAGCGACCAATAGGAGGACGGCGTTGGATGATGCCAAACTCACAGGACAGCTACGAATACGCTAACAGCGACGACGAAACGTAAATGAAACACGCTAAAAAATGAACCTTGTTATCTCAAGCCCACGTTGAAGAACGAGCTGATTTCCGGATCGCTCTGATCGATGGCGTAAGCAGCGTTGTACTGTACGTAGTTCATTTTTTATTCACAGGTCTATCGTTGGAGGATCTTCGTCCTGTAATCTGACATGGAGGCCACACATTATGGCCCAGACTCATACAGTGTGATGAGTAATATTAAAAGAGCGCTGAAATCACACAGACGATCAGCTGATACAGACATTAAGCTCAATTCATTTCCTAAACTGTTCACACCAACACAGGGTACAAGGGCCTCCACCCTTGCAAACGTTTCCTGTCTTGTGTGTGTGAGTGTGTGTGTGTGTGTGCTGTCTGTCTGTATTTTTTCAGTCAGTCCTGGGGGGGGTGTTGAGAGGTGGGTGCTGTGAATTCAAGGCCACTCCATAGCTCGGTGTTTAAAGTTTTGGCATACTCTGTCTCTTTTGTGTGTTTTGTTTGTAACCCCCTCCTCTCCCTCGCTCAAACTCTCTGCCCTGGTGCGACTCGGACCCTTTCTGCTGTTGTCTGTCGGCTGATGAGTTTGTCTCTTTGTCTGGATTCGGTCAGACACTGCGTCATCTGCCTACAGACACACAGACGTAGAGATAACATCAGAGTGGCAGCAGAACGAGACGGGAAGAGGGAGGGAGGGAGGGAGGGAGGGTAGATAGACAGATGTACAGACAGAGCCGGGCTGAACGAGTGTAGGGGGATGGGTATCTCTCACATCAATCACTGGCTGCGAGCCGTCGAGCCGGCCTGTTGTGGCAGTTCGGAGTTGAATACTGAGACCGTCTTTCCTCATGCAAATCTGACGCCGTGTGAGAGAGACAGATCGGCGGAGGGAGGGACGTGTTCAGCGTGTTCAGCGTGTCTTCTCTTTCAGGAACACTAGCAAATTTCAACAGCAAAACTCTTAAACTGTATTATCTCTTTTTTTAAAAAAAAATTTGTTCCTCTACTCACATCCTCTAAAATAAAGTTTTTGCTTGGCCTCATTGTACTTTCACACTAGCACGCGAGAAAGCGTTCATATTCTACGTCCGTACGCAACGCAGATCTGCGAATTCATCAACAAGCGATATTTAAATACAGGTTTTCTCCATTCTGTGCAAATCAGGTATGATGTTGTAAAGAAGTTGTATGATGTTGTGGTCCGGCGTTTCTTCAGTTCCCCACTCGCAACAACACATGTATTCGACTTACCTCAGAAATGAAACGTTGGCGCTCGGAGCGACGTGTCTGTATGTTGATTGATCTGTTGTTAAATATATATATATATATATATATATATATATATATATATATATATATATATATATACACACACACACACATATACACACAGTAGTGTGCAAAGGTCTTAGTCACATGCACAGAAATGCTGTAGAGTAAAGATGCCTTCAAAAATAATGAAATTAAATGTTTCTACATTAAAAAAAATACTATAAAGAGCAGTAAACAGTAATAAAAGAAACAAAGTCAATATTTGGTGTGACGATCCTTCGCTTTTTAAAAAAAAAACAGTATCTCAGGTGCAGTGTGTGCAGTTTTATAAGGAAATGAGCTGGAAGTGTTACTGAGCATCTTGCAGAAGCAGCCACAGTTCTTCTGGAGACTTTGACTGTCGACTCGCTTCTTATTTCTGCAGCGAAACCCAGCAGCCTTCATTATGTTTTTATCTGAAAAGTGACTCTTATGGAATCTGCTGCTTTCTTTACTGACATACAAACATTTTTCTGTAACATTTCATTTTGTGCTGGAAAACTAATGTTTGGAATCTAAAATGTTTTTGTACTGAATCAATAATGTAGAAGTCAGAAAATAAACATCTATAACAAAGTTCGTACTAAAGAAAAATAGGGTGCCAAGACTTCTGCACAGAAGTGTATACATACACGCACACACAGTATAACTCATTTAAAAATAAAGACGTGCTAATTTGTTTACCGCTGATGCTCTGAGCAGCCATTTTGATTTGACATCACTCCCGAGTACCGGAGCTGAGCGGGTTTTCCTGATTGGAAGGTCGGGAATGACGAGTTATGATGCAGCACTGGTTCCTGTTTACAATTTTACATGCAAAAAACTTATAACCATGGTTTCATTTAATCCTGTCTTATACGACCAGTCGTTAAATGCGTATAGAGACGTTACAAAGAAAACATAAAGCTCGGGAGGAAGTAGCAGAGATGATCGGTTTGTCTGGTGAGTGGGCGTGGCTAGTACAGTTAGCTTGCTATAATAATCTGATCTGACTGCGAAGCAAGAAAGCAGCAGTTGTCACACTGATTAGTGCGTTATTTAATTTGTGTTTAACTACGTAGCTTTAGAAGCGATACATACATACATATGCATGGCACTGGACATCTCAGCCAGGGGGCGGGGCTTAATTCATTCATACGCTGACAAAACGTGTCAATCAAACGCCATTAACACATTAGTGAGAGATATAAATGAAGACTTTTAGAGGTCGGGTAGTGACGGGAGGTTAAAATGAGAAACCGTGGCAATTTTTCCGTTTTTAAAAGTTTCTTTCTCTATAGCTGATTTATTTGTCTTACAGAATTCTGGTTTGTTTCTTGTTTTGCTTTATAGTTTTGTATACGTTCAGTTCGTTTTCCTGAATCGAGTGTCGAGTAAAGCTGCTTCAGACACCTTTAATATTATCTGATGTTCAGCACAAAACAATAAAATGAGCCTTAATCTCTGTTTATTATAATGATCAGGCGTTTCAGTTCACACTGGCCCGGGATGTCATTCATTTACTCATTCGTTCATTTATTAAAGCGCACAGCTTCATTTCTCACTATGAGTGAGAAAATATATCATAAACTGTCAGCATTGGACCGTCTGATGATTATAAACATACGTTACCACTGTATATAATCAAATAAAGTTCATCACCCTGATGAAAATCACTTAGGTGTTTGTGAAAGTTCCACTTTCTGGAAAGTTACGGAAAATAACAGTTGTGAACTTGTACAGCGTACTGTTAGCTCTCGTCTCTTTTTTAAGTGCATATTTTAATTTCAAAAATTTGCAGAGCTATAATGCAGTTTTTGTTTTGTAAAAAAAAAAGAGCTGGAGATGCTAATTTATCAGAATTATTTAATTATGACTACATCCTGATTAAGATTTTGGTTTTTGTGATTAGTTCATCAGCACTACGACTGATTTTCGGACAGATTGAATCCATTTTCTGTTATAAATCCACTTTCCTCTGGATTTGAATGGTTTTCCACTGGACCCTGTAGTACGTCATGGAGCCCTACGGTTCCGATCCGATTCCTAAACTAGCCATGCCGCGGTCTCTCTGCGAGCTATAAAGGTAGATAATGGTACCTGTGGAAGTAGGAGGTTGTGGAAGGGGCCTAGTATTAATGTGCAAATGTATTTGATGCTAAGGGTGCCAATACTTACCCCATCGCCCAACTGTACTTCCCTGTCTAATGGAAAAGCGCTATTTGACATCACAGCTGTGTCACTTTCTGTTGTTATCACTTGTGTACGCGCTCCGGCATTTTCTCAGTAACTCTCTCCTCGTTTATCAACAGGGCCGTTTCACATGACAGGCTTCTCTGGTCCACAACACGCTTCGGAGATGGAGGCGAAAGACGACTTTGCTGAAAACCCTGCATGCCACAGCGCCAACTGCGGAGACCTGGACGAGCAGGACGGCACCACCGGTGAACCTCCCAGACACGCAGAGTGAGTTATCCACGCCGCGCTGAAATCCCGCCTCGCTAACGAGTCGCATTTTTCTTTTTCAGACGATAGCGACAGCGACTTGGACAAAGAGAACTCCTCCAACTCCTCAGGTGATGACAACATGGCGTGTCATAAGGCGAGCCAATGCTCCGTTCACGGTGGAGGCATGAAGGAGGTGAGTCTGACTGCTTTAAAGTGACCTCATAAGGCGACTGCAAAAGCACTTTAAGCTTCTTTCTGGATAACTACAGCGCTGTAGAATTCTGGATTCTGATTGGTCAGAAGCTGTTGATTAATTTTCTACAGCAGAGCAGCTGCAAATCACAGGTTTAAAGTAGTAATTCGCTTGTTCTACAAGTAACACGTTATCGTTTCTATAGTAACAGCTCGTTCACGGGGACCTGTACAGCGGATGCTCCACGTGTTTTCTTCGACGAGACATTTATTTATGGAAGGAGTCTCCAGTGTCAGTGCTTTTGTAACAGCTGTAATTTTAAGTGTCCAACATCTTCAGGACAGTTGCGGTTTCTGGGTGACATCAAAAGCTGCGTTTTTTTCCGAGAGGAAAAAAGAGAGGCTGGTGAGGAAACTGCTTTAATGACAGTGAAAACAGGAGCTAACATTTTTAAAAAACGTAACTACAAATAGTTTAAAAAAATGTTTAGTCTTGTTCATTATTTAATTAAATAATTGTAATTGTTGGCAGATTGCTGTCATATAAGAGGAATAAAACTTAAGGGTGGTAACAGTAACTTACAATAACTTACTTAATCATCACCTTCTGACCAATCAGAAGTGAGAATTCAACAGCATTTAAACTGTTAGTTTTTATTTTTAATCATAACAGGTTTTTTGGGGGGATATTTAGATATGATCCATCAAAACCGTGGAAGATCTGAATAACGGGGTTATCGGACGAACACGTGTTAGCACTCTTTGCATCGCTTACTGTAAATCGCACGTCTCGTGACGGCTCGAAGAAGAAGAAAGGCTCATCATTCATATGCACTTCTGTACGAGGACACTGTACGAGCAGTCACTGCTTTACAGTAGGGTTTTTTTTTTTAAGTTACTAATGACATCAAGAGATTATTAACAAAATGACCAGCATTACATTTGAGCACGCAAAAGGAAGTTCAGAAATAATCCATTTTCATTTCAGTTAAGAAAGACACTGACGTAAGATTGACCGGACCAAATCAGGCGCTTCTTTGAGGAGCTCCTCCGTGCAGCGAGAGACGAGGAAATGCGTCCTGGGTGTTATTTCAGAAGCGTGATTCATGCCTCTATGGCAAAACGGTACAAAGCGTCACCACGACAGTCGAGATGACTCACACAGATTTGTAGGAGACGCTAATGTTCCACGCTAACGCCTCCTCGTTGTCGTTGGCAGCTACATGAGCGTGGCAGAATGGACAGCACAGATAGTGTGTGTGTGTTTAAAAGTCATACACTGGGCACATGATACTACAGCATCACACCTCCCACACATCCACACACACAATGACTGCACATTCTGGAGTGATTATCATTCAGGGCTGCAGCTTCATATAGATAATATCACTGCTCATACAGTGTTGTTTTTTTTTTTTTTTATACACGAATCCAGAACTATCTGTACCCTGATCGAGTGCCTGTGCGTGACAGTCATCACGTAATCGTGGCTGTGAAAGAAGGAGGAGTTTCTCTGGAGGATGTTTGTTGTAATGGCTGCAAAGGAAGCCAGGGTGCCAATACTTTTAAACCACAAGTATAAATTTGCCTTTCTTTTGGCTGATAGAGCCTAACTTAAAGCCATAACTTAAAGAGAGGGGATTTTGACTTGGATCAAAAGTAAATTACACTATATATATATATATATATATATATATATATATATATATATATATATATATATACATACATCCATACAGTACTGTGCAAAAGTCTTAGGCACATGCAAAGAAATGCTGTAGAGTAAAGATAAAAATAAAAATAATGAAATTAAATGTTTCTACATTTAAAAAAAAATACTATAAAGAGCAGTAAACAGTAATAAATGAAGCAAAGTCAATATTTGGTGTGATGAGCCTTTGCTTTAAAAAAAATAACTATTATTCTCAGGTGCAGTGTGTGCAGTTTTATAAGGAAATGAGCTGTAAGTGTTACTGAGCATCTTGCAGAAGCAGCCACAGCTTCTTATGCTTCTTATTTTTGCAGCAAAACCCAGCATCCTTCATTATGTTTTTTTGTCTGAAAAGTGTCTCTTATGTAATCTGCTGCTTTCTTTACTATCATACATAACATACATTTTTCTGTAACATTTCATTTTGTGCTGGAAAACAAATGTTTGGAAATCTAAAATGTTTTTGTACTGAATCAATAATGTAGAAGTCATAAAATAAACATCTATAACAAAGTTTGTACTAAAAAAAAAAAATAGGGTGCCTAAGACTTTTGCACAGTACTGTGTGTGTGTGTGTGTGTGTGTGAGTATATATATATATATATATATATATATATATATATATATATATATATATATATATATATATCTCATCAGCAGCAAGGAAACATTACTGTTGGCAAAAATGTTTTAAATGAATCAGAAATGTTTGTATGTTAAATCTTTATATGATAAATCTTGAAGTTTCTTATTAAACCCTGCAGAAACAGAGATTTTAAAAAAACTGTCACGTCATGTACTGTCCGTTATTTAAAAGAAAAAAAAACACTCTAGCCATAGATATTAGTCATGACAATTGACTGCTCTGATGCTCACTGTTCGGTACAGGTACATATAGTACGACTCACTCATGATTAAATGTGGGATCAGGGTGTGTCCCTGTCGAGAATACTCTGTCGAGAAGATGTTTGCTGTTAGTGTAAGTATTTACTGTTGTATTTAAAGCACTTCCTGTGTGTGTGTGTGTGTGTGTGTGTGTTCGTTCTGTTCATTAGGAGAGCGAGAGGGATTCAGACCTGGGGAGTAGTTATGCGTGTCCCATCTGCACCCTGGAGTTCGACAGCCCAGATCAACTCATTGCACACGTCTACCAGGTGAGGACATCATCACTAGCACAACCACCGTTACTACCACCATCATCACCACGACCACTATCATTATCTCATCATCACCATAATCATCACCATAATCATCATTACCACCACCGTTACTACCACCATCATCACCATGATCACTATCATTATTTTATCATCACCATAGTCATCATTACCATCATCACCACCACCATCACCACAGCCACTATCATTATCTCATCATCACCGTAATCATCACCACCACCATTACTACCACCATCATCATCACCACGACCACTATCATTATCTCACCACCATCACCGTAATCATCATTAACACCACCATCATTATACCACCATCATCACCATGATCACTATCTTTATCTCATCATCACCATAATCATCACCATAGTCATCATTACCATCATCACCACCACCATCACCACAGCCACCATCATTATATCATCATCACCATCATCAAGACCACTATCATTATCTCATCATCACCGTAATCATCACCACCACCATTACTACCACCATCATCACCACCACAACCACCATCATTATATCATCACCACCATCACCAAGACCACTATCATTATCTCATCATCATCATTAATACCACCATCATCACCACCACAACCACTGTCATTATCTCATCACCACCATCACCACCATCACCACCATCACCATAATCATCACCACCATCACCATAATCATTACCATCATTATTACCATCATCACCACCATGACCACTATCATTATCTCATCACCACCACCATCACCATAATCACCATGGCCGCTATCATTATATCATCACCATAATCATCATTACTATCGTAAGTTGCTCTGGATAAGGGCGTCTGCCAAATGCCATAAATGTAAATGTAAATCATTACCATCACCGTTATCATGATCATCACTGCCATCACCACCATTACATTCACCATCACTATCATCACCACCTCCACTACCACCATCACCACCATTATATTCACCATCACTATCATCACCACCTCCACTACCACCATCACCACCATTACATTCACCATCACTATCATCACCACCTCCACTACCACCATCACCACCATTATGTTCACCACCATCATTATTACTACCATCACTATCACCCTCACTGTCTCTATAGGACTTTTTTCCACTGCTGGAAAGAAAGAAAACTGGAACTTTTTCCATCAGCCCTCAGACAGTTATCAAAGCTTCCACTTGTACTAGATTGACACACTGACAAGAAATAATGGTGGTGGGGCTAGCACAACAGTTAGTTTCACAGTGGTGAGATATTTCACACAATTCACATAACTGAACAACACCTAAAAAAAGAGGTCTCATTTTTTCTGTTGTACAGTACATTGTGCTGCTTGATTTTCCCAGCCTGCACAAACATTTATGTTTAACGTCTTCAGTGCACACGTTGTTGATAACGTCCTCATAACGTTTTCATTTTCATCAACAATTTAAAAGCATTTTCATTTCCTCATAATGCACAATTAATCTTGTTGAATGAAACAGATGAGGAAGCAACTTTAATCCAAACTCTTCTTCGATGTTATATAGAAGGGTATTGCATGTTGGGGGGAAAATGAACTCAAAATTAAACCCCTAATCCTAGTGGGGACAGATACAGATCTTGAAATGTGCAGTGGAAAATCCTCTTTAAGTCCAGTTAGAGGTGTTAATTAGCTAGCAGGCAGATCTCTCAGCTAAAGCATTTCAGCAGTTATAATCGAATACAGGATCTGTGCTGATGAAACTGAAATACATTTACTGTATGAAATGACTGCATCTCTCTCTCTCTCTCTCGCTCGCGCTCTCGCTCTTGTCGTGAGCAGCACACATCGACGGTGGGCGGCAGTAAGAGTTACGTGTGTCCGGTGTGTGGACGAGCTCTCAGCTCACCGGGTTCTCTCGGACGTCACCTCCTCATTCATTCAGACGACCGACTCTCCAACTGTGCAGTGTGTGGAGCTCGCTTTACCAACACCAACAACTTTAACAGGTCTGTAACCCAAACTCCCGTCCATCTTACTCACACGTCGGCCGTGTTGCTCATGATGTTACGCTCAGGGTGGGAAAAGGGACCAGAAGTGGTCAGTAACGAAAACATTCATTCGTTTCTACAATACACTTGCACTGATCACAAGTGAGATATAAAATAATACTCAGTAGTTGACAAAAATTGACGTTAAATCTCAAACATCTAATGAATTTACTATTGATTTACTAACAAACATCTTTTACATACAAACTACCAGCACTACTACATCATTCTTCTCCGAATGAATCGCTGAATCCGATATCCGTTTAGTATATAGTGTTGACTCGTTTCTGATTTACAAAAATTGCTTTGGAATCAAAATGAAAATGAATCGTGAATCAAATCGACTCCCTGTCATTGATTCACACTGATCGCTGAAGTGGTCAGATCGGACAACGGACACGATCGAGCCTTAAAGCAAGAAGTAAACGGATATGCGAGTCTTCTTTATGAGCGTTTGGTATTTCTAAGGAAATATATCATCCTATCATATCAACACTAACTAGATAGTTAAACAAAGCAATAAATATGAACTCATCATCTTTAACGTTAACACCGTCAGTATGTCATCATTTTTGTGTCATTTGTTTCCACACTGCAGGGAAAAGCTGAAAGAGTTCCTCAGTGCCAGTGATTTAGAGCGCAGCAGCGGAGATCAGCCCTGCTCCATGGTTCAGGCCGTTTCTGTGTCTGATGGTCACATGTCCATCCAAGGGGCCAATCACGGAGCCGCTCCAGGCTCGGGCTTCCCCCCGCTCCCGGGCAGCCTCCTCTCCTCTGGATCTTCACTGCCCTCTTTCCCTGACACCCTCAACCCGCTACCTGACTTGTTAAACCCCATGCCCGTGTATCCGGCAGGCGTGCTGCTGGTGTGTAACAGCTGTGTGGCGTATCAGCAGCTGGCGGGCAGTCCGTCCTCCGCGATGAGGAAGTGGGCATCACGGCGCAGGAACGAACCGGCCGAGGCGCGGATGCAGCGACTGGAGCGCGAACGCGTGGCCAAGAAGAGCAAGCGTGAGCGTGAGACGCCCGAGGAGCGCGAGCTGAGACGGCTACGCGACCGCGAGGCAAAGCGCATGCAGCGGCTGCAGGAGACGCAGGAACAGCGAGCGCGACGTCTGCAGCGAGACCGCGAGGCCATGCGCCTCAAACGTGCCACCGAGACGCCCGAAAGGAGACAGGCACGGCTGGTGCGCGAACGAGAGGCCAAGCGACTCAAGCGGCGACTCGATAAGATCGAACCAGCATTGCGCGCACAGATCGAGCACGATCCCGCCGCCGTGGCCGCGCTCACCGCCGACGTCAACCTCTTCCAGTTCCCTTTCCCCGTCCCTGTCTCCTCCATGGACAACGGGCTATTTATGAAACTACCCTAATCCGAGAAAAACACACAGACTAGCGGGCGCATCGGATTTCTTCTTATGTGTAATAAGATCAGATTATTCCACGACTGCTTTAGATGGTCACATGATCACTGGCGAAAGCTCTACGTTTATTTATAAACAGGTGATATTTGTCCCGAGGTGAAAATAGAAATGCTGTTTGTGCCCTATTTCACGTTACGTAACATTAACTAGATCAGTAGCAAACACAACGTAATAATTGGTATAACTTTAGCTAGCTTGTTAGCTACTGATTATATTTACTACAAGCCTAAGAAGTGAAATTAAGGCTGGTAGTGATGTCACGATACCGTTTTTTTTTATTAGAGGAACAGACTCACCTTTGCACACTTCCGTTTATCTTTCTGGTGTTTTAGGGGACAAATAGCGGTTCTGTTTCACCTGAGCACAAATAGACACTCCGTTATTTATACACGACAGCAGGGTAAAGACTATTTGACGTCCCTGCCTTACGAACAAGCATGTTTTAGAGATCTGTCATGCGTAATTCTACAGATCTAGTTTGCATGTGGACCTACAGTGAGGAGGAAGAGACGTGCAGCCACGCCCTCGCACGCCCCGCCCTCTGATTGGCCGGAGTTTACCTGTAGCTACGACTCCTCCTCCCTGCTGGCGATCTGATCCACAGATTCAACTACCTCGTCTCAGGACTTCTCTGTGCTCGACGTCTTCTGTCTGGACTGCAGGGACTCGACACACACACACACACACACACACACACACACACACTGACTGGAACGCAGTGGTGTTGGTGCTAAGCTGCTTTCATACTGATGTCGTATCCGTCAGATGTCGTTGAATTTTATGCATTTTTCTTAAAATCAGAGTTAGAAAAATTACGTACTAGAATGTAATCATGAATCAACCAATAGGAGACAGTAGTGGGCGGGGCTTCGATCACTCTAATCACATCGAGACTCGTATATTCCAACTCAAAAAAAAAAAAAAAAAAAGAAAGAAATGATGCAGCCGTATCTAGCTACGACAAAATGATTCAAATCATAAATTCCTAAATATTGCTTCTGACTTTATGCTGCTTAAAAAAAACAAACAAAAAAAAAAACAAATATAACTGAAAAAGAAGCATTCAAGAATTTTTTATAAATGAATATTAGCAAATTAGCTCAGTTACAGCACATTTATTATGCAGCGCCCTCTAGTGTCATGTTCTGGTATTTTTATTTCTAGATATTTCCTCTTTTACTATTGAACCCAGTTTATACCGCAGCGCTGTAGAATTCTGGATTCTGATTGGTCAGAGGGTGTTGATTAATTTTCTGTAACAGCAGCTGTGACAGTAGTGCAGATTTATATTCCTGCGCTCGTTCTAATACAGATCATTCATAGGGACTCGTACGGCAGACGCTCCACTGACAGTAAACAGATTAACGAAAGGTATGTAAGGAGACGTTTATTTAAACATTTACGGAAGGAGTCTCCAGTGTCAGCGCTTTGTATCAGTCAGCCAGTAATGCTGATGATTGAAACGTCATTGTGAAAGCAGCCTTATGCACTGATTCACTCTTTCAGCGTTTGTGTGCTCTTCTGAAAAGAGGAAATGCCACTGACTCTCTCTCTCTCTCTCTCTCTCTCTCTCTCTCTCTCTCTCTCTGTCTGTCTGATAAAAACGTGGAAACAGAGCGGAAACAGAGCGGTCCACGCTGAACTCCTTTGGCTTGTGGTAAACTCCAAACCTCCATGCTGAACTACAAAACAAAAAACACGGGTTCCTTCTTGTCTCAGGGATGTCGAGGGTGAACCGGTTCGTCCTCGCAGCCTGAGAGAGAAGAGGAGAGGATAGAAGAGAAGAAACTCCTCCTCCTCCGCCTCCTGCATCTCCTCTTTCACGCTGCAGAACCGTTGAGAGAAACACTGCCTCGTCCTCGCTCCGCTCCTTTCAGCCACATCGACCTGCTGCTTTCTTTCAGTTTCACACCTCGTCCACGCCACCAAGGTTTCAGTACCGTTTTTCCACGAGCGCTCATCCGACTCCGAGTCTCCGTCTCCGTGCCATGTGCCGTGTTCGTGAACTCTCGTAGCGCCGTTCTAGTCGAGTCTCTGTATACATGATAAATTCTAAATGAATGCTAATGTTGCCTTTGTCACTGGAGAATTTTTTTATGTTATGGTTTTATATCGAGACAGGCATGATGAGTTCTGTTTAAAATAATTATTATTGTGTAAAAAAAAAAAAAAAAAAATTGATTGCATGAAAGATGGATGAATGCAGATCTGAGGCAGTGAGCATGTTTGTATTTGATTACTGGAAATCAATGCGTTAGAAGGTAAATAGTTGAATAGACGTATACATATTTATTAAAGCTGCTGTAAGCGATATTGGCTGCTGACGAAGGCCACGCCTTTCCCCTTCAGTTCCGCATTCAATATGGACAAAAATAATTGCAAATATATTCGCAATAGGCACATTTTCTATGATTTATCAACAACACGCACTGAAAATATATCTGGCAACCCGGGAAAAAAAATCTGAGTGGTTTGAAATTCTTAAAATTGTAAAAAAAAAAATCAGGAAAACTTTTATTGCCCTGCTTTAAATTTGGCTAATCTAGCTAGCTAATATTGGCATAAAAGGATATAAAATAAAGCTAGCTGGCTAGCGGTACACCAAGCGGTTGCGCTGAAGTAGCTACAATTGTGAGGAAAATATGAAGCTAGCTAAAAAAGGTATTAAAGAGGTAGCTAAAATACACCTAGATGTCTAGCTAGCTGGAAATTGTAACTGGGATGAGGTTTTTCTAGTTTTTTTTTTTTTTTTTTTGTAAGAGTGGACCACCATTTTGTACCAGAACTTCTGATATGATTTCGAACGCGACTTTGCTTCACTTCAATTCCGAACCCGTGCTAGCTGCAGAGAGACCCGTCTATTCTAGTGATCGCTGTCAGGATGTAAATAGCCGAAGTGTTCTTAAAAGGCGATTACAGCAGCTTTAGAAACTGTTTACACGAATTTCACTTATCCATAACTCCTGAGTGATACCTCTCGAAAAACAGGGTCAAATAATATATTGTACTTTACTGTATACTATTGTTTTTTTTTTCCTTTCCTCCATTCCGTTTCTTTATTCCAGTTATTGCTGAAAAAAAAAAAAACACTGACATGCCAGTTTACGAGATTTTCCATGACCGTTTTTTTTGTTCTTGCTGTCGGACTGAAACAGCAGCGTGACGTTCCTTCTGGATCAGAGATAAAAAGAGGAGTGAGTGGGTTAAATATCACTATGCAACGATTCTGTACTCCAAACCCTGTACATCTTGACACTTTCTATTGTTACTATGCAGCCGAAAGGTGACGAGGTGAAAGGACACGGGATTGCATGCAGCGACTCAACACACACACACACACACGACTCAGGCGAGGGTTTCAGCGTAAAACAGGAAATCTGACCCCAGTTCAGCTCTCGTACTCTGAGCAAAAACATTTGTCTATCTGGCAATTTTGATGCAAGCGGTTTTGTGGAAACGCCTCGGGTTTTGAGCGATGGTGTAATAACAAAGCTTTTTTTTTTTCTTCTTTTTTTTCTTCAGACAGAGTTTACAAACCAAGTTTCAGAGTTGAAGACTGATCTATACTCTTAGGGGAAAAAAATCCTTCATATCTTTAACAGTTCCTAGCCTCCTAAAAAAGTTCAAGCTTGGATCCCATTTTGGTAAAACACTCTTAGGGTTTGTTCTGCATTAGAAATGCTCCTCTACAGCACAGGTTCCCAGCTCTGGTCCTGGAGAACCTCTTGTCCTGTACATTTTAGTGTTTTCCCTGCTCTAACACACCCACTTCAACTCAGGAACAGGTGTTGATTAGGCGTTGATTAGTTGAATCAGGTGTGTTAAGAGCAGGGAAAATGCTAAAATGTGCAGGACAGGGGGTTCTCCAGGACCTGTGCCCTAGAGGAACATCTGAAGAACCCTTAAGGTTTCTTGCAAGAACAATATGACGTAACTGTGGAGCAGTCACCAGCAAACGAGGCGTTTCATTCCAAAATGGCTGACTTTGAGGAGCAGGAGTCTTCTTCCTGTAGTTGTGGAAATTTGACCGAGGACTCGAACACCACAGCAAAAACGGATCCCAAGTTCGGTTTCGTCTTCTGCACAAAACAAACCTCACAGGTGTCGTCTCCGCGTTTCGAATGCTGAAGCCTTTAACATTTAATCTTTACTTTATTTTTTCTAAGAGCGTATAACTAGAATCCTCCTGTTCTTACGTTGATCTTGATCTGGATGTGATTCCTGTTCTGACCTTTAATTAGGAGTCCACTCTATTTTCAAAAGAAACACCAGAGATTTTATGAAACACTGGGTTTAATGAGTCCTGAAGTTTGTGTGTGTGTGTGTGTGTGTGTGTGTGTGGCTATGATGATATTGTATGCATTGAGAAAGAAAATTGATATGTGCATGCATTATGCTATTTTATACGCTTGTGTTCTGTTCTTTGCCTGCTTCATTCTCTAGTTCTGTATCAAGGGACCTAAAGACAAATTGCCTTTTTTTTTTTTTTTTTTAAATGTAAGATAAAATTTTTTTGGTTAGTCTCTCAGGAGACACTCTTGACCACGTTTACACACATCTACAAACGCCAAAACGACTGACGCCACGTGTCAACTTGCACGTCTTGTCGCCGCACGTCTTTCTACAACCTTGACTTGAATTTAGTTATAGCGAATCATAAATCATAAAAGCCTCCTACTTCACAAAGCCCTCGTCTGATTGGCTGATCGCACTGTGTGGCGAAGCTGCAAGTGGACACGTGCACATGAAACAGGACAGAAGTGAAAAACGTCCCACGTGTGAACGCACCTCGCAGAAAGCCATTCTCTGTTACTGGATTAACAGATTAAAATGTCAGGATGAAACTGGGATCAATAAACTTTGACCTGGCTGTAAAACGTGTCTGTGTGTGTGTGTGTGTGTGTGTGTGTGTGTGTGTGTGTGTGTGTGTGTGTTTTTCCGTAAAAAAACAGCTCAGATTCTCACCATCCAAGCTGCAACGACTCGGCTAAACAGAGTAGGAAAAAATTAAACAGTGTGTTTTACTGAAACTATAACCATCAGCTTAATTTATAGATATTAAAAAAAAAGTTATAATGGATAGAATTACGCTCGTACCTTTTCTTACGATTTCATTCTTATGAAATTAAAAGCACTTTTCATTAAATCAGTTTTGTAACTTTAAAGAAAGATGTTAGCCAACATTAAGAATAGTAGCTAGTCCAGATAAGCAAAACTTGGAGCTCTAGTGGTTAAACAGGTGAAGTACAACATTGGAACAATTTTTTTTTTTACTCCTTGACCCCGCCCATGTGCACAAAGCCACGCCTCCAGAATCTACGCAGGCCAGCGCATTCACTTAGTGATGGTGTTAGCATTTTAGCCTGACCTGACCAACACTATAAACAGTCTGTGACTAGCTAGTTAGCTGGACTGAGTGTTAGCTAGCATTGGTTACATTTCTAAGAATGTGGTTCATTCACAGCGAGTGATGTAAATCCGGCCATTCGGACGTTTATCCAGGAGCAACATCGCTAATTCTGCAACTTCATCCCCTTTGCTAGCAATAAGGTTCTCCATCTTGGAAATCTTTATTCTCCAATATTTATTCGTTTTCCTGTTTTTTTGCTCACAGTAAGACGTATCTAGCTGAGATGGATGGAGTCTGCATGAACTCCGCCATGGTTTCCTTTCTGAACAGACTGAAATGGGGGCGGAGTGAAATGCGTTGGGGGTGTGTCTATAAAATGACTGACAGGAGGCTGGTGTACAACACAGACATGTTTTCTTACGCACGTAATACACGTGTGCTGATACGATACTGTTGCTTCAACTTATTTTTTTCACATTCTACATATTTCCAAGGTGAATTACCATAAATAACAAGCAAGAAAATCAACTATTGCACCTTTAAAGGGAAAAAAAAACCAACTTGAAATATTTCTGAAGTAAACTATAATATTAAAACACAACTAAATCTCTCAAAAAATAAATAAACAAACCTATTAAAGATGATGAAGCTATCCGAAATTAAAAAAGGAAACAACACTAAATTAAAAATAATACAGAAAACTTGAGAAAACATGAGACAAATCCAGAAAAGGAGCCAGGCCAGTTTGGTAATATTATATATATTATATTGTGTTTACTTAACAAACATGATAAATGCAATGTTTCCAAGAAGTTAGCTGTAACAATAAAAATACAATATCTTTGTGTCCGTACATAGAATTAAGACAGCGAAACGAAAAACAAAACGAAACAAAAACTGCCCTAAGTAGTTCACAGAGAGGTACAAATATACAGTACAAATCTATTTTATTCCAAAAAAGGGTACAAATAAAAACGCAACAAAATATAGTTATTAATGCTTTGTAAAGTTCAGGTAGGTGTAGGGTGTTCTAAGGGAGCACTTTGGGTAGACGACTTCTAAGGCTTCTGAGAAGAATTAATACATATTGGTACGGCCATACGATATTAAAATTCACTATACAAAGTCCATATAACCTGGATTATACTTGAGGATTGAATATTACATACACATCATTGCATATATTTTGCAGGTTCTTTTATGCATTAAAGAAAGACGCTTGTTTCTTTTAAAACTGGTTATGTGGTCACGTTAAAAAAAAAAAAAAAAAAAAAGAAGAAGAAGAAAGGAAAAAACAAAAAAACAAAAAAACAAGCAGTGTCACTTAGTGCCAACAAGGTACAATTTAAAATACATAATTAATCATTTTAAAGAAAAAAAAAAAGTTTCAACCATTAGAACTTTCTCACTCGCTCTGTTTTAGTCTCAGTTCCACTTCTACCGCAAAACCGATAAATTAACCACAACGTGAACATGGATTCCGGGTTGTAAAGCATCTCAAAAACGAAGTCAGGCAAAAACAAACAAACAAACAAAAAAAAAAACAACGTGATAGTATGACTGAGAAAAGATTTGAGCGTCTATCCATCTATCTATCCATCCATCTATCTATCCATCCATCTATCCAGAGCCCAAAATGCAGCACAAAATGGTCACCTGATGCAAGTCGTCAGTGCCACGCCTTCGCAACACGCACGCCGTGATTACAGGCGCAATTCCTGCAAAACGCTTCATTTCCTAACGCCAACCACGACAAGGTTTCTGAGGTAAATGCTTGTCAAAGGCCCACGTCAGCAGTGCATGGCTCTATTTCACGGAAATCGCAACTCGACGTGAAACGCCGTACAATTTTACTTTCTTTACACGGGACAGTCGACCTGCAGACGGCCGCGCTCCTTCTTTCGGCTCACGTCAGATCGCGCGGCGGAGAGGGCGATTCCGAGCCGCACGTACGCGTCATTCGTTCCACGACAAATCTTAAGGCAAGCTCGATAATATAGAAAGCTCATCTTTTATCTACACACACACACATATACACAAGTGTTGATTGTTTTAACACGGTTTCGCATATAATTCAATATTAGAGGAGGTTACTACGTAACCAAGTGTGGACTGGAATAAGTGCATCTTTCATTTGATGATGTAGGTGATGAGTCGTGTTTTTATTTATATATTTATATATATATATATATATATATATATATATATATATATATATATATATATATATATATATATATATATATATTTTAATGTACTGTTCATTAAAAATAGCCAGCGTGCACTATTACACTTCTCCTACAGGGGGCGCTGTGTGTGCAACGTGTGCACGAGTGACGCGAGGTACGAGTGAGATCACACCGTCCAAGCCATGAAGATGAAGAGATGAGAGCACGAGAGGGAACCATGCAGCCGTGACGGATTGGGATTAAGGGCTGATTTGTACTTCTGCGAAGATTAGCGTAAGCGTGTTGACGTAAAGAGACGTAAAAAGGGGATTATGGGTAAGTGAAGCAGACGTGCGGATCTGGAAATAGATGCATTGTGCGTGTCTACGGCTGAACAGGAACCGAGCAGAAAAGAGGTCTGATGGTATAAGAACTTGCGTCAGTTGTACACTGTACGAATTTTGGCCGCATATCGTTAAAAAGAAATCTTTGGAGTTGAGATCGACGCTCGCCAGAGAAAAGAACGGAAAAAAGTTCTGGCAGCGTGAGAAACTTCTGATTAAAATCTCAGTGTGAGAGCGCTGCTACGACGCTCGGCTACAATCCACCAATAGGAGGACAGCTACAAATACGGTAGCGGCGATGACAAAACTTAAACAAAACACACTGATGGACTGAAAAAATCTGACTTTGGAGAACGTTTCCCTTTTTTTTAAGCCTGGATCGCTCGGATTAATGACGTAACTATTATCGTACGTATTTTCTGTAATCGCAGGTCTACCGTTAGAGGATCTTCATCGTATTACCTGACATGGTAGAACACGGATTCTCGCGCAGTCTGTTATAGAATTCAGTCGAGGTTTTATTTGGATTTCGTACAGTGCGATACGTAATAATCTTAAAAGAGAGCTGAAATCGTAAGTCTATACCCGGCTTTACGTGCATTTATACGAAGGGCAAAATGAACACTTTGGGGGAAATCAAGACGCGTGTGTTAATAAACTGGCGAGTTAGCATCAATCAGCACTCTTTACGACTTTCCTTTTCTTTACATTTTATACATTATGTATTCTCCACACTGCCCCCTAGTGGTCACGTTTATACTACATATGAGAATGTCTAATGACGTATAAATCAGCCCTTAGTCGTCGAAGCAAAGTGGCGACTGCATGTGTGTAGCACGATGGATCTCACACACACACACACACACACACACACACACACACACACACACACACACGTACAGAAAAGGCACGGACATTGTGTTGATTTTTTTCTCAGTTACAGTGAACAGGATTGAAGCGTTTCATTACACACAATCTGACGTCCTTTAGCAGGGGGTCAGTAAGGCAGTGCGTTGGAGTCTGAGACAACACAGAGCAGTGAGGGTGACGAATAAAGCACACACACACACACACACACACGATGTACAGTAACCAAGCAACATAACAAGCTTCAAGTTTTGTGAAGTTTTTAGTTTTAGCAACATAATCTGACTGCTAAAAAAAAAAAAAAATTAAAAATAACCGACCTTCTCAATTATTCTATTAATGCAACAAGATTAAAGGGAAGCTTTTTTTTTTTCTTTTTCCAAACCACAATATCTATCCATTGCATCTGTAGCATATGTATAATTATATATTATAAAGAATTTCAGTACATTTCTGTTCATTGAGGGGAAAAAAAAAGATCCCAGTTTAATCCAAACTCACTTACACTAGAAGTCTAAGGGCAGACGTCGGACTCGGACTCGTCAGTCAGCTCTGGAAATAAAACTCTAAAACGTGTAGAATTGATCCTTTTAGAGACAGAACTACTTTCTCAAATGGAAGAATTTGTGCTTATGTGTAAAACGTCGTGAGGCACTGATGTGGTATGGATTCAGGGAAGTGTAAAGTAACCAGAACTACGTTTTAACTGTATTACTCAAACGTCAGAAACTTGGGAAATAGGGTTTTGTTGAGATTTTTTTTTTATGATGTCAGTCTCATAGGAACGCTTTTATGGTTCCTGTGTAATGGCTGGAGGATTGAATTTGCATTTTAGAATCGCAAAATCGTTTAAAATGTTTATTGAGGTTCAACGTCTGACCTTAGATTCCACTGCAAGTCAAATTGTCATTAACAGGTTTTCTGTTCTGGGAAATGTGTGAAGTTTCTTGTCTGTAGTAATCACACAGTACAGATACAGCGAACAGAGTTCAGGTTGATAAGAAAGAAAAAAACAACAAAAAAAAAAAAAAAAAAAACGGTGGAGTTCCCCTTTAAGGAGTTTCTCTATAATGGTTGGGGAACTAAAATGTGACTGGGGCGAGTCATTACAACGTAATTTGTGCATGATACAAAAGAAATACGTCCAGTTCCTTTGTTGATTCGATGAGCTCACGGCTGCGAGAGTTAGATGTTTGCACTTACTGCATAGAACATAGCGCTGAGATCGTCCATCGTTCAGGTAATTCTCTGTCTAAGGGTATTGCTTGTCTAATAAACCTCTACTGTTTAACCGAGCGGAATGACCTTAAAAAGCCAACGTACTGCATTTGTTTATCTGGAATTTTTTTTTTATTTTTGGTCACATCACAGAAACGGAATGAGATTTTAAGAGTCTGTTCAGACCGGCTGTAACAGAGCGGTCACGTCCCTTTGGACAGACGAAGACTTGAGGCAGCAGTAGGAGATAAAGAGGAAGCTGGGAAGTTTATTCGGAGAAGTTAATATTGAAAAAAGGGATGCATCGATATGGATACTGATATCGGTCGTTGAGTCATAAAAAATACTCTGATATCAACCTGATAGCGGGTGATACTAGTGTACGATGTCGCGCAGATGTCAGATGTCACGACGTGACATGACAACACAACGTTTCATGGATGATGATAAACCCGAGATGGTTCGTGAGTGCAAAACGAGCGCAAAAGTGCCGTGAATTGCGCTTACACAAAGATATTCGCGAGTGAACAGTGAAGCGAGTGTGCAGAGAAACTGCCGCATGTGCGAGCAGTTCCACTCGGCGAGCACTAAGCACTGAACACTGAGACACTTTCCCCTCGCTTGCTTGTCAGTCAAGGTGCAATTCAGCATAAAACTCATCACATGGCAGCAACCCACACAAACAGCTAAAGAAAATGTTCCGTGACGTCCCTGACTGATTAATACTTATTAATGGTACTCATTTCTGTCAGTATCGGTAAGGACGAGTACCAAAATAATCTCCTCGTACTCGGTATAGGGGGGAAAACGTTATCGATGCATCCCTAATCAAAACAGCACAGAAGTGGAGCTGTCAAACCACTGAACGTGAAATATATAAGACCATGTATGATATTTACGCAAAAAAAAAATAAAATCACACCACTGAGCCCACAGTGGGATCATTCGAAACCAGAAACACGTACGAGACCATCACACCAACCACATATAGTCAATGAGGTCAAACCACCAGTCAGTCTACGTATTTATATCGTGGTGAGAGTTAATGCTACCTGTAGAACGGTCACGTGAGAGCTACAAAGAAAAAAAAATCCATCAATTCACCATCAGAAAAAAAACCTTTCCTTTAAAAGACTTATTACACTGGGGGGAAAAAACTAAAAGCATCATTCTCATAATAAAATGCATGTTTTATGTAAAGCTAGATTTTAAAAACGTGAACGAAATGTGAAAAAACGTCTAATACGGATTAAGATTAAGTGATAAAATGGCCGTTCTGAGAAAAAAAAAAAAAAAAAAAAGATTTACTAAACGGGAATGTCAGGCTCGTATCTGGAATGCCGTCCGTCTGATGTTCATATTTATATTAAAATGTTTTCTTTTAAAACTCCAGGTCTAATTGCACTTCGTTTTCATTTTCTCTGTTTAAATTTGTTGAATAACTAACCTAATAATAAAAAAAAAAACAATCCGTGATGAAACTGCAGCATTTCTTCTTGGCTAATCTGTAAACAGTGTCGAGCACGCCTGTCAGTTTCTCACAAAAAAATAAAAATAAATAAAAATCAAAACTGCTGAAAGTTTTCCCTTCATACAAAAAAAAAAAAAATCCAATTAAAAAAAGGTCAGTGTCAATCAACTATAAAATCAAGCACAGGGCTGGACGATGTGACGATATGATATCGATACGGTGATAAATATCTGTGTCACGATACACAAATATCGCAATATGCGACTTTTAGGGTATTTTTATTAACAAACTTGTGTCTTGCACCTTTTACAGAATTTTCTTCTCCCTTTCATTGTTAGATCATTTATTTTTGTAGACATTACATCATTTTTTTTAAAAATTGTGTATCCTAGAAATTATCAAGAAAGTATCAGAGTATCACGATACGATATTTGTGTCACATCGCCCAGCCCTGATCATCCACCATGTGCAATGACGAGAGTCATCAGGAGTAATATTGCAGAGAAGGAAATCCTACATTGTACAAAAATATCTCAACTAGGAAAGGGGGAAAACGAGGAGATGAGGACTGAATGAAACGCCCTGCGCAGAAAAAGAGGTTGTGCTCAGATCTCAGAAGCGGGAATCTCTAATAACATGACGAGAGGAAAAAGAAGAAGAGAGATCGAGAGAGCGTGTCGTTTCAAAAGGTCACATACATGCCCTGGTTGAAACCCACGCTGGTGACAATTCGTAAGAAATTAAAAATAACATCATTGTTACTAGGCGGGGGAAAAAAAGAAAGAAAAGAAAAAAAAAACAAAAACAAAGGTAGGTTCTTCACGCAGACTGGTGTATCATCACAGGAAGAAAAAAATTACACGAGGGGTGAAAATAAGTCAAGCTATTGCTTTCATTCCACAGCCATCATCTTTTCCTTTAAAAAAAAAACAAATCAATTTCCAGCAGCTAGAACCTGTACCACTTTCTTTCTTTTCTTTTTTTTTTCTTCAGTGGTGAAGATTTTGGCCGACACCAACCACTGCCTCCACGACAAGGACGTGACGAAACGATGAAACAGTCCGAAGATTTATACGCTGGAATGCTGATTCTTAAACCTCAATACTAACGTAGGGAAAAAAAAACAACAATAATACACGTGGCACAGGTAGAGCGCGATACTGCGGACAGTGTAAACGTGACCGATACGTCTTTTTTTTACGCCGTTTCTAAATATTGATTGTTGGTCGTTTGATTGATTCAGGAAGAGGTGATCGTTCTCGAGCTACAAATGAAAAGAAAAGAAAAAAAAAAGAAGAAAAAAAAAACGCCGGCCCTGAAGGAAAAGGGAAAAGAAACGTGGCCGGGGGTTTGATGTGTAGTCGTGTGAGAATGATGTGCCGTGAAAACAAAAACAAAAGGTCGAGTCAAGCGCGAGAGCGGCTGTCAAGTAAAGCAACGACACTCCGAAAGAGAGAGAGAGAGAGCCTTTCCTTTAGCTTTAGGTAGTCCAAACTATCTATCAAGTACAGGGTATATTTCATATATCTGTATATCTATATATATATATATATTTATATATGGGGAGGAAAACAGGCATAATTATGAACATCCTATGGCTGCATCCGGTTTCCCCCCCGTTACGTCCTTCAATACACGTTAATTCAAAGAGCTGTGAATGCTGTAACTAATGATATTTCATCTGTAAGTGAATTACAGAGCGTGGAAGGCTTTGGTAGATAATTTACCAGCTAGAGCTGTTAGTCCAGATGGTTGGTGGTCTTGCCATCGTTACAAACTGGCACTAACTCGCCCTGAGTGCTCTCGGGCTGCCTAAAAACAAGGGTGTGTGTGTGTGTGCGCGCGCGTGTGTGTGTGTGTATAAAATCGTTTGTGTGCAAAATCTCAAAAGAAAAAAACAAAAAAACAAAAAAAAACATTCTTAGGCTACATTCTCTCTTTTCTCTTTACACATCCCCCACGCATTTCTGACACTTTCCTCCCCTCCTGCCATTGCGTCCTGCGTCTGCTGCTACTTCCCGGCGTTGGAGCGCCCCTCGATGGATAGTTTGACCTCCTGAGGGATGAACGAGGGCCGAGAGGAGCCCGGCGGCGCGGCTAGGCCTCCCTCCTCCCTCTTGACGGGGTATCTTTGGAAACCAGGGGTGGACCAACGCCTCTGTGAGGGCCCATGGGCCTCGGTGTGCAAATAATAACTGCTCTGGCTGCGCGTGTGCTCTGCCGAAGTCCTGTCGGGTCTGGAGGGCACGTCTCCGTGTCCCGATGCGCTCAGCTTTAAGGGCTCGTCCTTGTCGGCCCGCTCTCGGTGAACGCGCTCCATCCTGAGCTGACCCTGAGGCCGCGGGTTCTGGGGCGCCGGAGGTCCCATAGGCTGGCTGGAGGAGGCTCCTGATGTTGAGTTGGCTTTGGTGGAAGTCCTGCTGTGTGTCGGTTGCTGCGGCTGCTGGGAAATCGACGGCGGCTTTTGGTGGGGCGCCGAATGCTGCTGAAGGGTGATGGATACGCAGACGTCGCCCACTTGGAGGTGGTGGCAGGTGAGGCCGTAGAGCTGGGCGGTGCGTTCCGGGCTGCAGGATGACCAGCCCTGACCGAAGACGAAGAACGGATGCTCAGGAGGAACGTCAATGCTCACTTTGCTCTGGCGCTCGCCGACGGCGAAGCGTAGCGCGACCAGGCCGGGCCTCTGTGAGCTAGCGCGTACGTCCACCACCATGCTCGAGTCGATCTTTAGCCCCGTGCTCGCTTCGGCGCTGCGTACGAAATCCTGCGTCTGCAGATCCTCCACGCGCTTCAGCTCACCCGTTGCTAACTGGATGATGGCGCCCTTGGTGAAGTGCGACGGTGGAGGCACGGCGGGGACAGTCGGGACGGCGGGCAGCTCCACCGCTACCACCCGCTCAGCCACGCCTGACGCATCTGAGATTTTGTGTTGTGGTGTTTCAGCTGCAGCGTCATTATTAGTCTGAGGATGAGGATGAGGATGGTAGTCCAGGGGCATGAGAACCGGCTGCCCGTTCGGCAGGATCACCGTATGACCAGGCTGTGCTGTCTGCTGCGGATGAGGCGGGGCTCGGGGGTCCAGCTGGCTGGCGGGGTGTGACGTGTACGCCGTCCTGCTCTCCCCCTGAACCTCTCCGCTACTCTGAGACGAGCCGTACGCTCCCTCTCTGCGACTCACGCCGCGGCCCGGCGACGCCAGACGCCCCACCACTTGCTGGACCTGTGCACGAATAAACACTCAAAGGTCATACTGAGGTTCGTAAAAGGCTTAAAAAAAAAAAAAGCTGCATGTTTTACAAGAAGTCAATTTCTAGACCTTTTCCCTTATGCAATCAGATTTCCTTCCTGCGTAAAATCAAAGAAAGAAAAAAAAAATCTCGGTACTTTCTAAGAAGTGGCTCTCAGATTGTCTATTGCTCAACCGCCTACGCACCACTACTACAGCTAATACAGGAAGGAAGTGGAGTAGAATTTATGGTGTAACGAATACTTATTCAAAGGCATGACACAAGACAAAAGTTCCAACATCCTTTATCATTTACATACAAAAAACATTAGTATTAGCAGTCATTTTCAGAGAAACCTAAATGGTGTCAATTTGGGGAAGGATCGTTTCACAATGCTTCAACGTCAGATTAAATAATGCGGAACATTACCTCTCGCATTTTCCCACGACGTACAAAAACGCATTAGCACTAATCCCAAAACACGACCACGATGTCGACTACGAAACGGTTACTTAAGAAATTATTAAATTATGATTAAATAAAATATTATCAAACAAAGTTATACGTAACAGGAAAATGGCTTGATAAACCAGAAGCGAACCACGACCTGAATATGAACCCAGATAAATATTTCAGAGAATCAAACCGAGCAGAAAAAATACTGAAGCGGAACTTAAAAAAATACTGAAGCGACTCCTCTTTTTATAATTATTTATGTTTCAAGATTTTTTTTGGTTCTATTTATCTTCAAAATGGACGCTGTTGAGCAGTAACTCAACTAAAATTGAAAAATTTGTCAAAGCACTGACTGAAAATGCATCTGAACGGTCAAAACGATAATAATAAAAGTAAAATAAATGAGGATTCTGTCACCTCCAGGTCCGTGTCCGGGGTGCTGCGCTGGCCGGGCGACGCTCTTCCTTCCTGCCTGCAGATCTTCCGGTCCATGTGCAGCTCCATGGCTGTGCCTTGCTGCGGCCGCGCCGCTAGATTTCTCGCCACGTACACCATGTCTTGCAGGCTCTCCCTGCCGTTTTCCCGATCTCCTCCGTTCACCTCTCGGTCCTGCTCCATCGAGCCACTTTGAGGCGGCACGGCTCGGTCGCTGGCCGACGCGTGGTAGAAGATGGGGACGCGCTCTGCTGTGGGAATCATCCCGATGGCGCCTAGAGGCTGCTGCGAGGAGGAGGAAGAGGATGAGGAAGAGGCCGCCGCCTGCTCGGATGCCAGCACCAATGGGACGCCGCCTGTAGCCGCCACCTTGGCGTAGGCGTGAGCCGAAACTTGCTGCTGAGGCGGGGACGAGACCACGCCTTCCTGGATGACGGATGGATAGGGCACCAGGTGAGACTGCGCCGGTATCAAGGGGCTGGGGACGAATCCCGGAGGGACTGCGTAGGGAACGGCGGTGGCGTACGGAGGGCTGACGAACTGCGGGATGGGAGCGTAGCCGAGGGAAGGGTAATGGATGCCGGTGTGCTGGAGGAGCGGCGAGGGAACCGTGTAGGCTGGAGAGATGTGGCCCAGCACGGGGTGGAGGCTGGTGGGCGAGTAGGTGACCGAAGGAACGGCTACTTTATACAGCATGCTGTACTGATCCACAGGTAATCCCGGGGCGATGCTCTCCGGCCCCTCCACTCCGTAATGCAGGTTAGATTGAGTGCGGACCCATTCGCCGCCTCCGCTTCCACCCTGAGCTTCTCCACTCGCTCCGGAGCTCTGTGACGACGTCGTCGCTTCGTCTCCTCCTCCACCTCCTCCTCCTCCTCCTCCAGTATTACTGCTGCTGCTGCTGCTACTGCTGTTGCTAGGAACGGTGGAAGCATTGTTAACCGGAAGGTCCCGCTTCTTCGGAGGGAGGCACTCCTGATTGCGCTCGTGAGCTGGCTTCATGCTGCTCTGGATTACACGTGGACGATGTTAGTGAGAGGCGTGGCCTGACAGCCACAAACACGGCACCACTGCAATCAGCTCTGGGAACCTCTCGCTGAGCTCTTCCATCACGTTACCTAAACACAAACAAAATTGCTCCATGAGAATTTCAAAAATCCTTAAAGTCAGCTCGTTGATATGGTAAAGTCTTCTATTAGGAGGATGTTTACTGAATTGAAGGATTTATGGAAGGAGTCTGCTTTGACACGGTCAGTAACATGACAAGATGCATGTTATCCCTGACAATTTGTTGAAATAAAACGCTTTGGGATGTGTCGTTATAGGAAATCCACTCTGGAGTGCTAACGTGAACTCACAGTTCATCACACAGCGACGTCGTGGATTATTTTCCTACAACAGCATTTCCCCCTGTCAGGTTTTATTCCTTACTTATTTAGCTCAAGGATCGATTAATACGCCGGTCTCTGTGCACGCAAGCATATGAAATGAAGGCCTGGAAGACTCAAACCTCTGGATTCACTGTAGCTCGATCTCTAAGAAAGCAGATTTATTCAGAATATAAAGAAAAAAATAATTTGGGGAGAAACTGGCTGCTTAGCAAAAAGTCTATATATTGTACATGTAGTCATTTACTGTCATCTGAATGGTTAAAGGCTGTATTTTAAAAACTTAAAAACTTATTTTATGAATCTAAAAAGCAAACTGAAAATAGTTTTAATATATTTATTTATTTTTTGTTTAAAAAGACAGACATTCAGTTTCTAACTGCTGCCAGTAGTTCAGCACAATGTATTTGGCAGGTCAATTTATTTTAATGATTTTTTTTACACACTTATAAACCGCACAGCTGACAAAAATTACTCGTTTAAAAGCTTGTCTCTTTTTTAAAAATTACTGAAACACATTTTAGCTCCACAGCGCAGCTATTAGCACAGAGCTAGCTGTGGCTGGGGCGAGTGGGCTTGGACATCATCAGCTAGCAAAGATGGAAAACTGCACAGGAAACCTGTTTAGAAACATAAACATATCATATTTATAGCATACGGGTTATCTTTAGATAAAGACACGCTCGGAAAATTCATTGTTGTTCTTCAAAAACAACTTTATTAACCCCAAAAATGTCAAAACATGAATATTCGTCTGCCTGGACTGCACATTAACGGGGACATCCCAACTAGCTAGCAACCTCGAAAGCTAGCCACCCGTTGCTAAGCTGCTAATCGCGTATTTAACGGTTTGGAAAACGCGTTTTTTTAGTCGTAATGAATTATTTTAGAAACACAGACTTACCCGGGCATGTCATGGTGTTGCCTATGTCGAGCTTTCGGCTTTTGGTGAGTCAGTGTCATAAATCAACGGTGAAATCAGGGCTGATGATTAGTGCCCATTTCAGAGGCCAGCGACGAAACCCCAGCGGCGCGCACTGATGACGTCACGACCACAGGCGCATTCATAGGCGCTGCTTTTGAGCGCATTCAGAGATATCGTGTTTATATTTATATTATATCATATCTGTACAGTCTGTTGCAAGTTTATCAGGTCCACCTATAGATGTAGATGTAAAATTACTGACTGTAGCCCTTCTGATGCACTGCACAAAGTTTTGGCACCCCTCTAACCCATCCAATACAGGTGCCCAGCCCTGGTTCTAGACTGCTATGCTCTCCACATTTTAATGTTTTCACAGCTCTAAAACATCTGATTCAACTATACAGCTCTTCCTGGATTGAACTGGGGTGTATTAGAGAAGGCAAAACACTACAACATACATGACTGGAGGTTCTCCCAGACCAGAGCTGGGAACCTGTGATCTGAGTAAAGAGACCACCACTAGCAGATATTACTAGGCATGTGGTTTATTCTCAGTACAGAGCTGACACTGATATTGTAGTGTGTGTGGTGTAGGTACGAGTGGATCAGTTATAACAGCGTTGTCATTGAGGTCGTCTCTGCTGGGTTGAGAAACAGTCCACCAACCAAAAAGCCTCCAGCCAGAACCTGAAGCTGATGAAGCCTAGAGGATTATTATTACACCCTGTGTATGGAAAATATGTTTCAGAGTCTCTAATCGACCACCTACAAGGTGTCCAACAAGACAGGAGTGTGTAATAAATACTTCTGTATCTACCTGATCCACTTGTACAAGCACCACACACACATGTCTACCATGTCAGTATTCTGATTTTGAATATAAGCAAATTACATTTGAATACAATTTTTTTTTTTTTACATGAACCATGATGAGGTGTATTTAAGCTTTCTGACATGATAGGTAACATAACTGAGTAGTTTCAAATGTGAGGAGAAGCTTCATCGAATCTTAAATGCACACATCCCAATCCGGGTGAAAAAGCTGATATCGTATATTGATATAAATTATGATCCAAGCAACATGTCTACTCCTTACCAGCTGTCCTGTTTTATCTGGATTAACAAGACATCTTAGCAAGACACACTTTTAAAACAAAGATATGTATATTCCAATTAAAGAAACAGCCAGTGTTTACTAAATGACTGCACTGCACTGATTTAATTTTTTATAAGCTCAAGCAAGTAAATGTTTCAGCCATTCCCTATAGTCCTACCAGTGTTCTTGACTAAAATTTGCAAAGATCCTGCATTTAACAAACCCTTTTACCCCCTTACAAGCAACTTTTAAAATTGATTATACACTCACCTGCTCAAATCCACCCATCTTTTGAAGATTTCTTTTAACTTACACTATAATGTGGGCAATCTATCAGGCCTAGTAACCCTTTTGACCACTGTGATGTAAGATGTTTTTGCCTGAAACCCTCAAATCAAGCTACTGTATACCTCATGAACTTACAGACAGAAGGACCAGAGAGTAGGAGATGAATTTAAGAAGGATGCTGCAATTAAATAGTGCTTACCTGACACATGTTTGCTGTTATATATAATGTTATATAGCAAAAGTACCATAAGAATGTATCATTATTCTTCTGGAGCTCACTGTATAAGTGTGTATCTGTGTCTGAATCCTAAATGCCTCCATACTACCTATATACATGCTCTATAAAGGGTGAAATAATGCCTTCTACACCCTATACAGTGCACTATACAGTGTTTAGTTTGTATGACATCATTCAATAATCCAGATGTTGCCAGATCTGTAGATTCAATGCGGATTTGGGCTAGATGTGAACTGGTTGGGGTTTTTTTGTGTGTGTTTGGTCAGGGAATTTTTAAATATATTAGATTAACTCACATTTACATAAAATAATTTACTTACAGAAATCTGTTTTACTTACTACAGATCTCAAACTCATCCCAAAATAATCAAAACCACATGTCTGTAGTTAAATGAGACCACTTTAGGACCTGAGGGAAATATCTTGTTCGTTCAATCATTCATCTTGTTTGGGGTGGAGATGGACCCGGAGCCTATTCTGGAAACACTGGATATGAGGTGGGAATGCACTCCAGATGGGATGCCAGTTCATCGCAGGGTCCCATGCACACACATTCTCACACCGAGGGAAAATTTAGAGTCACCAATCCAACTACTGGCTGGTTTTTAGGAAGTTGGAGAAAACCAGAGAACCCAGGCACAAAGGCATGGGGTGAACAGATGAACATGCAAAACTCCACACAGTCAGAAACACAACGCTTCCTGCCCACTATGTCACCCCCTAGTGACTTACCCTAAGCATCACATGCAAGACTAGCCATATTCAAAAGCCTTTTTTGATTGTGTAACGCTCCGGGGTCCTCGGTTCCATCCTGAGCTCGGGTTACTGTTTGTGAGAAGTTTTGCATGTCTTCTCGTGTCCGTGTGGGTTTCCTCTGTATTCTCTGGTTTCCTTCTACCTCCCGAAAACATGGTAATAGGTGGATTAGCTATGCTAAATGTCTACTAGGTGTTTGCAGTGTTCTATCCACCATGTATTCCTGCCTCACACCCAGTTTTCCCGGGATAGACTCCAGATCCACATCCAACATGACCAGGACAAAGAGCTTACTGAAGATGATTGAACAAATTAAGAGTCTAAACTGATATTCAATTATATTTTACAGTCAACCAACTAAGTCCACCAGACTTAAGTCACAAAAGTGACTGCTTAGGGCCCCACAGCTGCTTAGGGCTCCTAATACATGTAAAATATGTATGTTTTCAATAAAATTTAAACATAGATGTAGTGAAGACAAAATGGTGTCACTTGCTAGGTGTGTTTCATCATGCTACGCCACAAATCCATACTACATACTACAAAACATCCAAATAGTACTCCATGCTACCTCTGGAGCACAATATTCAGTAATTACAGTGACGTACAGCGTAGCCATACAGTACTAGTCACTAGTTACTAGACATACTATTCACTAGTTATTAGACATACTAGTCACTAGTTATTAGATGTACTAGTCACTAATTATGAGACATACTAGTCACTAGTTATTAGACATACTAGTCACTGATTATTAGACATACTAGTCACTAGTTATTAGACATACTAGTCACTGATTATTAGACATACTAGTCACTGATTATTAGACATACTAGTCACTAGATATTAGACATACTAGTCACTAGTTATTAGACATACTAGTCACTAGTTATTAGACATACTAGTTACTGATTATTAGACATACTAGTCACTGGTTATTAGACATACTAGTTACTGATTATTAGACATACTATTCACTAGTTATTAGACATACTAGTTACTGATTATTAGACATACTATTCACTGGTTATTAGACATACTAGTTACTGATTATTAGACATACTAGTCACTAGTTATTAGACATACTAGTCACTAGTTATTAGACATACTAGTTACTGATTATTAGACATACTATTCACTAGTTATTAGACATACTAGTTACTGATTATTAGACATACTAGTCACTGATTATTAGACATACTAGTCACTGATTATTAGACATACTATTCACTAGTTATTAGACATACTAGTTACTGATTATTAGACATACTAGTCACTAGTTATTAGACATACTAGTCACTGATTATTAGACATACTAGTCACTAGTTATTAGACATACTAGTCACTGGTTATTAGACATACTAGTCACTGATTATTAGACATACTAGTCACTGATTATTAGACATACTAGTCACTAGTTATTAGACATACTAGTCACTAGTTATTAGACATACTATTCACTAGTTATTAGACATACTAGTCACTGGTTATTAGACATACTATTCACTAGTTATTAGACATGCTAGTTACTGATTATTAGACATACTAGTCACTAGTTATTAGACATACTATTCACTGATTATTAGACATACTAGTCACTAGTTATTAGACATACTAGTTACTGATTATTAGACATACTATTCACTAGTTATTAGACATACAGTCCTAGTCATGGCAATGTTTAAAGCCCATGTCTTGAAAATAAGCATCTGTACCAATAAGGGGAAAAGAGATGAGGAGAAAAAGGTAAAAGATAAAGTCTTTGTTGTTAGCAGTAATAAATATGTGATTTGTTCTTACAAAACTTCGACAGCTTTTTCTATTAGTTAGTGTAAGAATCTCTGCAGCACCCTGCCCCAAGAACACATGCGGGATTCTGCTGCTGTGAATCGTAGGACAAATTGAAGAAGTAAAGGTTAAATTTTTCAAGCTATTTTTCTGTTGATCTTGCCTCATGTGTTGGATTGTCTCTTGTTGCATGTTATGTGAATCTGCATGAATTTAATGTATTAACCTAACACTGCTGTGCTTTAAACATTACATACTGTATGGGTTCTTTTGTCACTTTCTGGATGAAGCGTCGAAGAACATTTCTGGGAAGAGATAATGGAGCATTTAGAGAAAATGACTCTCACTGTTTTTTTGCTGGAGTCCCAGAGCCTTAGAAATGGAAACCGTTTCCAGACTGATATATTTCACAACTTTCTTCCTCATCTCTTCCAGAATTTTTTTCGATTGAAGCACAGTGTGCTGCTTGTTGAGGCCTTTTAGTCTACTTCACATTGCTGGAAATATTCTAATTACTAAGAGATAGATTAGAAATAACAGGGCTAATACAGTCTTATATAAAAAATTTTGTTTGAAGATGTGAAACAATTAAGTGTGACAAATATGCAAAAATTAAAAAATTAAATTCAGAAGGGGCAAATATTTTTTTTTAGGGTACTGTAGATGAGTTTTTAAGAGTCCTTGTATCATGTACAGTACCTGGATATCCAATCAACACATCAGTAACAGAAATTAAAATAATCTGTTTTATTATCTTTTAGTTCCTTGTTTGGTGTCATGTTAAGTCCTCTAGTTTTGAAAAGCCAACTTTATGTCATGTGTCAGGGTTTGGCAGGAAAATTACCTTAAATTTGTTTTTCTGAGGTCTTGTGCAATTCTGTGAACTACTACATGAGCCAGCCAATGCAAAAAACAAAACAAACAAAAAAAAAAACTTAGCAGCTCCATGTGCTATGCAAAGCCACGATCTCAGTGCTCATGAAGACTTAATAAGGTATTAAAGTCTGCTCTTGTGATGCTAAAAGTTTATTTGAGATCTGCAAATCTTTGTCCAAATATATTTGCATGGTGTATATGAGTGAGCTGAGGCTAGAATAAGGTTTTATGATTTTCTGTAACTAAAAAAAAAAGGTGAATATTATATCAATATTCAAAAAAAAATATTGAATTCTGCAGTAAAGCGATAATTATTTGCAATATCCACAAGTACGATGTGTATCCTGTATCTTTGTTTTATTTCTCTCTCTCTCTCTCTCTCTCTCTCTCTCTCTCTCTCTCTCACACACACACACACACACACACACACACATACACATACACACACTGTCTCGCTCTATTTTACATTTATTGACATTTTTTTATGAAACTCCGGATCTGGAACAAAACATTTGTCAGGCTCCATCTATCACAAATTTTAATTTAACTTAATTTTAATAAACAGCTCACGTTTACTTTAAACTTGCTTTTAATATTTACCTTACAGTTACAGACATTTTACTTTACATGCCTTTGTACTATTTTAATTATTGCACTTTTAATTTTACACACATTTTATCATATATATTTTTCTACTTTCTATTGTTATCATATTCTTTTTTCTATCACTGCAATTTCATTTCCATATTATCCCTTACCTATTTTTCAGTTTTAACTTTGGCCACCTTTTGATTGTTTATTTATCCATTTTTACTTCACACTGTACAATGTAAAGTGTTTTGCACTGCATTTGAAAAATGTATGAAAGGTGCTATATAAATATAGTTATTTAATTTATTAAGTTGTTTATTATTATTATTATTATTATTATTATTATTATTAGTGGTAGTAGTAGTAGTAGTATTATCCATAGATATTTAAATAAGTGCAAAAGAATGCCTCAAACAAAGAAAAAAGATCCATATAATGCAAGGGAAATTCAGCTGTAAAATGAAAAATCACTACCAAAACCCTTGAATATTTGCTCAAGTAAATATTTTATTCAATCAGCAATTGCTCACGAGCCCAGGTAGCCACTCTTACCTTACCAACCACACCTTACCTCAGAGTGCTATGAGGGTTGAGACAGAAGATTGGAGTATATATGGTTACATTCATGAATTATACATTTCATCATTAATTGTATTCATTTAGTAAAGAAGAAGGAGATCAGCATCCTACTGGATAAAAGAGTACACTGATTACAGTGAGATAAACATCCTACTGGATAAAAGAGTACACTGATTACAATGAGATAAACATCCTACTGGATAAAAGAGTACATTTTAACATAGCTGCCACCTCCTGCCTTCCTCACCATCATCTTCTTAACTCATCCATTTCAGTTATCTGTTTCAAGGGAAGTAGTCATTCGGTACTTTCTTCCAAAAATGGACACCTCTCTAAGATCATAAATTTCATTTCCCCATTTTCTTGCGACAATCTGTTTTGAACTCATTTGAACTGCTATGCTCACAGTTAGTATGTTAGTAATCTTCATAGCTACATATGTTATACTGGCCATTCTCTTTAATACAACAAACATGCTTCCAAACATTTCATACACACATTAGTGTAACACAAGCACTATAACACTGTTTTTTTGTCATCTATATTAAATTAAATTGCATGCCTGAGCGAGAACACGTTGATAGATTATAAGATAATCCATCAGTAAGAGCCTATGCAGTATTTTTTTTACCATAACTTGTCTGTGTAATGCTCATTAATAATGAGCTCTTGTATTATAAAGGACAATTATGCATAAGGCCCTGTGTAAGCTACATGTAAGTGGAAATATTATTCACCTTGCTTTTCTGAGACAGGTAAGACGTTTTGCATGTTAAATTCACTATTCTGGGTGATCAGGTCCTTTATTTTCTCCTTAAGATCGCTGAAATAGCTTTTCAACTCTTTTAGCTGGGTCCCGTTGTCGAACATGTAGTCAACATAACAATCCGATCTACCGATCATCACAGGGTAACCCACAGTGGGAGATTTCCTTTCAAGCTCCTTGTCTTCAACTACCCAAAAATTTATAAACGGTGGAAGAAGAACCAGCACAAGCCAATTCATAGCGCGGCAAACTGAGATGGTTGATTTTTTGTAGATCTTGTACTGCTTTAACAGCTCCTCTAAGTCGAATTGATAGCAGTCAAGCACAGTCTTGACGGAATTTACGTGGACTTGAAGTTGGTGCTTGTCTTCTGTGGGTCTCTTCAGTCTGGCTGCATGGATGAGCATGTGCAGATGGAAAGCTGCACCGTTGGTCCAGTGCTTCAGGGAGCGGGAGCTCATTTGGTTATCATGCAGCATGGAGTTTTTCAGACGGGTCAGCTGTTCACTCAGCTGTTTCTCCAGGCGTTCAGTCTCCTCTAGTGCTCGGGTCGGTTGGTGCAAATACATACGTAGGCGTTTCAAGTACTCCTCCATCGAGTCTCTCACACCTGAAGCCTTTTCCTCAGCGAACACACGACGCATCATGTCCAGAGTGCTGTCTTTACTCTCCTTTTCCTCCTCCTGAACCCTGATTATGAGCTCCAGGGCTATGGACAGGGCCACTGCGCCTAAACCCACAGCGTTTGGTACCTTTTTAAAAGCGGCTAAAGCAGAGCCCAGACTTTGCACATAGTCAGGAGTCTTGTCTTTTAGCATGTGGGTGATGGAGTTCTCTAGTTCAGCTGCTGAATTAAATCCGGAGTACTTCACCAAAGAGCCATCGATACCAACATCAGGTATAAGATCAGATGACTCAGCAGCACTTAACAGAATATGGTTAAATTCCTCTCGGCTAGACATCTTTTTGTTCTGAATTAATTCAGAAATGTATTCTGCGCAGTGCTGGCACTGATCATCTGCTATCCCTGCTCTTTCACTTCTGCTTTTAACTCCCCTTCCTGTAGCTATTTAACCCTTCTGTGGTATTCAGGTCTGTGAGACCCATTTTCAGTGGTTAAAAAAGAAAAGTACCACAATCATTTATTGTCCTGTAAATTGTTCAAAACTTGTATTCTTTAACAAGGATGATGCCAGGTTCATTCATACATATTTCTTTTTTTCTTTTTACTTTTATTTTGACACCATAACACATATTACTCAGTTAGTTAGCTTGGAATTTTGGTCAAATACAAGCTATTTTCATGGTGTAAAAATATACAACATTCATAGAATGGTTGCTGATATACAGTCAGGTCCGGAAGTATTTGGACAATGATGGAGCTTTTGTGATTTTGCCTTTATACACCACTACAGTGGATTTGAAATAAAACAATCAAGATGTGATCGAAGTGTAGACTTTCAGCTTTATTTTAATAGGTTCCACAAAAATATGGCATTTACTATTTAGGAATTACAGGCATTTTAAGCAAAGTACTTCCATTTTCAGGGGCTCAAAGGTTTTTGGACAATTGACTGACAAGAAGTTAATTGACCAGGTGCGGTCCATTCCCTCGTTACTTCAAGACAAATGAAGCAGATAAAAGGTCTGGAGTTGATATCAGGTATTGAGTTGGCATTTGGCAGCTGTTTGACTGGAGCTACCAATATGAAGTCCAAGGAGATCTCAATGCAAGTGAAGGAGGCCATCATTAGGCTGAA
>CM040464.1:1943663-1958737 GCA_022758105.1 Pangasianodon gigas | reverse complement strand
CAAGTATTAAAATTATGGTTATATTTACAATTATGTCACTTTGTCCAAATACCTTTGAGCCCCTGAAAATGGAGGTACTTTGTTGAAAATGGCTGTAATTCCTAAATGGTAAATGCCATATTTTTGTGGAACCTCTTAAAATAAAGCTGAAAGTCTACACTTCGATCACATCTTGATTGTTTTATTTCAAATCCACTGTAGTGGTGTATAAAGGCAAAATCACAAAAACTCTGTCATTGTCCAAATACTTCCGGACCTGACTGTATATCAGCAACCATTCTATGAATGTTGTATATTTTTACACCGTGAAAATAGCTTGTATTTGACCAAAATTCCAAGCTAACTAACTGAGTAATATGTGTTATGGTGTCAAAATAAAAGTAAAAAGAAAAAAAGAAAAAAGAAATATGTATGAATGGATCTGGCATCATCCTTGTTAAAGCCCCTGAAAATGGAGGTACTTTGTTGAAAATGGCTGTAATTCCTAAATGGTAAATGCCATATTTTTGTGGAACCTCTTAAAATAAAGCTGAAAGTCTACACTTTGATCACATCTTGATTGTTTTATTTCAAATCCATTGTGGTGGTGTATAAAGGCAAAATCACAAAAACATTGTCCAAATACTTCTGGACCTGACTGTATATAAATGAATATGACCAAAATGGCAAGCACTAACGATTAGCTGCATTTAGGAAAATGAACAAAACCTGTCATTCAGTACAGAAACTGTCCTCTCTTCCACCATGTTGAAAGTTTAGGACTCCTCCCATCTCAGAAAATCGGGGATCAGAATTATGGTGCATTCAAGTCCTTCTGGGAAGTTTGCCTATACGAGTTGGGAAGTCGTAATTACGACGTCACGTGCGTTTAAGTCACTTTGGTCAGACCAAGATGGCAGTGTACCTTCTTTTAATTAACTACAAAAAATACAGCAATGTTTTTTAACTCCACTTTTTTTAACAATTCTTTTAACAAAGAATGCACATTAGGTGTGTTTTGCTTTTTTATGTTTTTAATCAATTTATGAAGCCATGTGGACGTATTTCCAGTAACTAAGAACTCTTAATTAGTATTATGTCAATCAGTATTTATACAGCAGTATGTGTACTGTGTTATTGTGTTGAATCATGACCTCAAATCACCTCAGCCTAAGAATGACTCTGAAGTGCATTTTAATCATGAAGAGAGTGTTAAATCAGTATTTAAGCATAGTTTTAATCAAGTAATTAGAGAATAATTTTATAGAGAATGTTTTGTATGTGAAATCAAGAAAACTAAGACAAAACTGATGTGACTCTACTCGTGGGAAATCACGCAGCACACAGCTCTCATTCATACACTGTATCTTTTCAGTTCAGGCCTGTTCTATCCTTTCTCACAAGAAAGTGTTTTTCTTTACCAGAGTCCCTGAAGTTTGTATCTTTTTCACCAGTTTGACGTTTGTGATTTCTTATGGTGTATTGTTAAGAGTGTGAAGAAATGTTGACATTTTTTTAAAAAATAAACTGACTGACCTTCGCCACGGTTACAGCTAAGACAAAGGGACAGTGATATAATTGTGGCGAGAGGCAGATGTGTGAGTGAAAGAAAAAAGAGAAAAGTCCACCTAATGAGATCATTGTTTTAGAACTGTATAAAAGCATGAGCCACGACTATGTACTTTGGATGTTCTGCAGACCATCTCGGCTTTGTTGTTTAATTCAATAAAGTCTATTAATTTTTGGCATCCAGAACCCCTTGTCTTTGTAATTAATTTTCTTGTTCTGATTTGCAGAAGTATTTGCCACGACAGCCACTGTAAACTTTATCATTACATATTATATCGTAATAATAAACTCCCATGCTTTCTTACTGACACACCCCCCAACTTGGAAACTCAGAGCTCAGAGAAAATATTGAGTTTCCCCACTCGTAATTACGACTAAATTCATGCAGATGCAGGTCAAGAGCTTCAGTTAATGTTCACATCAAACATCAGAATGAAGAAAAAATGGGATTTCTTTGACTTTAACCGTGACATGGTTGTTGGTACCAGATCGGCTGGTTTGAGTTTTTCATAAACTGCTGATCTCTTGGGATTTGCACCCACAACAGTCTCTAGAGTTCACACACAGAATGGTGCAAAAAAAACAAAAACATCGAGTGAGCGACAGCCCTGCGGGTGGAAACACCTTGGTGATAAGAGAGCTCAGAGGAGAATGGCCAGATTGGTTCAAGCTGCCAGGAAGGATATAGTAACTCAAATAATCACTCTTTACAACCATGGTGAGCAGAAGAGCATCTCAGCATGCACAAAACATCAAACCTTGACGTGGATGGGCTACAACAGCAGAAGACCACATCAGGTTCCACTCCTGCCAGCCAAGAACAAGAATCTGAGGCTATCATGGGCACACTCACTGTAACTGAACACTTGAAGACTGGACAAAGACCAAAAAAGACCAAAAAAATCAAAGATTGTCCAGTTTGGGTGAGTCTGTCTAGTATGGTCAGCAACAATACTCGAATAGGCTGTGGCACTCCTGAGACTCTTGAGACTCCTGCCTCACACCCGGGACATTTGTTTATTTTTTTTCAACCAACTAATGACACCAGTTTTGATATCAAAAGCGTGACTCGTTGAAAGTGATAATCTGATTTGTAAATGAAAGGTTTTATTGACACAAACACTAAACCACAGAACCCAGTCATGAAGAAAAGCTCCTTGGTAAGGCGTGCGCGCGCGTGTGTGTGTGTGCGTGCGTGCGCGCGCGCGCGCGCTGTGGGTGCGTGCGCGTGGGTGTGTGGCTGCGTGCGCGCTCCTGTGTGGGCAATCAGTCGCCTACGCACTGAGGTGCAGATAAATCAGTAAATTCACACGAGTTTCTCGATCTAACACTTTCCCTCTCTCTCTCTCTCTCTCACTCTCACACTCGAGATGTCTGACACGGAGCCTAAATCAGCCCAGGATTTAACCGTGGTGGTGAGTAATAATAACAATAATAATAATTATTATTATTACTATATGCCTGTATGAATTAAATTAGCTGTAATGTTAGCGTTAACGTAGCTACCTAAGACAGCTAGCTTCCAGGCTATCTACTGACGTCACTAAATATAAATATTACAACAGTTCTAGTTAATGTGTGGGTTTGGATGTGTAATTTCTTGGCAAAACACTTAATTAGCGTTTTATTTTGTCCTTAAATATCCAGCGTTGAAGTGTTAGCAGGTAGCGTCTCCTTGGACACGAGAAAACAGGGTTGCCAGATTGGCGCAATCTAAACTCCATACAGCTTGGAGAATTACATTTAATCTAAACTGAATTTTTCCCAAACTAATGTCATTAAATATATAAGATAAAACTTCGAGACACGATTTAGCAATCATACTGTGTGTGTGTGTTATGCTTTACTAATTCCTTAAGAAGTTTCTCGTTAATGTTAATATAAAGAAATTTAAACATTTGTGTTTTAAATCCAGATCGTGTTCAGATAGTTACGTTTCCTACGTCACAGTTTAGACTATTTTTAATGTATTCGCTTCTTAATTTTGTCTTGAGTTAATTAATTAGTTTATTAATTTAATTTTTTAATTAAATATACCACGTAGTTCGTTTACCGTTTTTGGAATGACATGGCAACCCGTCCCAGGGGTTAACGGTTAGTTTTTAATTTGCTTTGAATTAAATTTGAAATGCCCTCGTGGCTCTTTCGTTGTTCGCTTGTTGCCATGGCTACAGCTCCGGCGCGTGGGCGTGGAGATCAGGATGTTGTTGTTTTTTTTTCTATTAGCTTTCCTAGCAGAAGACTTGGTGACCCCAAACTCCCACACACTCACTCACACACACACACTCTCACTCACTCACACACACCATTGAGAGAATTTATTTTTTCTCCCAGTCTCTGTGATTACTTGAGTTCATTCTTGTCTGTTTATTTTTATCCTTTCTGCTGTTCAGGTGCAGAGTTTACTGCAGCAGATGCAGGACAAGTTCCAGACCATGTCCGACCAGATTATCGGAAGAAATATCCTACATTCAGCCTTGTTCCGGGTTGATGCAGGTTTCAGGGGTGGTGTTTAGATGTTCCTGAACGTTCCACAACATTAAAAGTAACTATAAACAGATAAAAACTACGAAGGTTGGATTTCCAGCGACGTTTGGACACGAGGCTCTTTTCAGGTCGTGTGACAAAACCAGCACGCCGCGTTCCCGCCACCTCGTCGCTGATTATTTTCCGATAACGGCACGACATGACGGTGCGATGCGTCGCGTCCTGTCATTGCCCTGAAGTTCATTATTTTCCTATAACCGCACACCCCGGTGTGTTTTATTCCTCTTATACAACAGCAGTCTGCCAACGATTAGTGTTTATTTATTAAATAACGACATACTTCATGCTTTTTATCCGATTATAGTTACGTTTAATGTTGTGGAACGTCCACGAAACAAGTTGCGTTATAGCAGCGATAAACAAGTTTTAAAAAAAGTCGGAAAAAAACCCCAAAAAAACAAAAACGCAGACTTTAGGTTCTGCAGCAAAAAAAACTTATTTATTTATTTATTTATTTATTTATTTATTTTTAAACCTCTCTCTGAAAAAGACAGAAAGAGTAAACTCGGAAGTAAACTTTCCGAAGATGTCGGAAAACTTCCGGCTTTACCCCTGACCGTTGCAAAGCGCTGACGCTGGAGACTCCTTCCATTAACGTCAAATAAACGTTTCCTTACAGATCAGCGATCGCACACGCGTAAAATCCGCCGTACGAGTCCCTATGAACGAGCCGTTACTATAGAAACGATAACGTATCAGAACCTGCGCGTTATTAGTGATTGAACACGTGATTTGAAGCTGCGCTACCGTCAGAGCCGCTGTTATAGGAAACTAATCAACACCTTCTGACCAAGAAACGCTGTTCAAGATTCTCCTTAATCAGCACACTCGACGAGATGAGCACCCGCATCGACGACCTGGAGAAGAACATCTCCGACCTCATGACTCAGGCAGGCGTGGAGGAGTTTGACGGAGAGAACAAAATCGGCGACGCGTCAGGAACAGCATGATGAAGACAAACAGCCACCGATCCAATAAGTGCATGAGGTATCGGTCACACGCGCTACGCTCTTACGATTCAGATTGTACAGATTTGTTTTGCCTGTATTAAAAAAAAAATCATTTTGGTATTAATTCTGACGATGCGGTTTTAAACCCACCGAGTCGTAATGAAGATTTTTTTTCCTGTAAGGTGGTAGAACCTTTATATAATTATATAATTATACAGCGTGTGTGTCATGTTTGTGAAGTGTAAATACTATTTTAAGAAAAACCTCTACAGTGTAGAACGTGTGTGGGTTTTACACTTTCAGTCTCATTCCTGTTCATGAAAAGCCTGAGTTTAAAAAAAAAAAAAAAAAAAAAAAAAAATGATGTTGGTTAAAAAAAGGAAAGAACGATGAGCCGTTTTTACGTAGACTTTGACATACAGTCTGACTGGAAAGTTCCTCTCACCGCCATCCTTCCTGTACAGCAATAAAGCGATGACACGGGGTTTAAAAATCATCCAATCACGGCTCAGATATCTCTCGGTGAACTAACTATGCAAACGAATTCACTCCATCTGAACGATGAGCTTTTATTCATTAAAAAACCTTGTATCTGATTATCCGAGTCCTCGCTGCGGAAACAGAGGTCCAGGAGGTCCAGGAGGTGGAGCTGGATCGGAGTCCCCCATGTCGCTTATTTATTTGTTTGTTTGTTTGTTTGTTTGTTTAAAATAAGTCTGAGCTTCAAATTTGACTCCGCCCACTTTTCAGTTTTGCATTAAAACGAATTATTTAATTTAGAAGCAGCACTGTTTTGATGGTACAACCTCGTTTTTTTTTTTTGTTTGTCTATTTGTTTTTTTTTTTTGTTTTGTTTTTTTGGCCACAACAAAGCTATCAAAGTTCACCTTTTCAAAAAAAGCACTTTTTCACCTCCCAACCAATCAAGTCGCTAAGTCGGGGAGTAAGGAAAAACAAACATGGAGGATAAAGCGTCAAAGAGTGAACCATAAGGAGATTTTACGGCTGGACTGAAAATATTCCAGCGCCAATGTTTTAACGAGGCGACGCAACTAAAAATAACAGCGTACGTATTTTTGGGACGTTCACCGATACGTGATGCGACGTCCCGCTTTAAGTCAAATCTCACAAGCTCCTCAAATTAATTTTCTGCCTCCAAAGCTACACCAGTCTTTATTAGCACACCTTAATTATGATATCTCTGGAATCTCAGCTGATTACAAACATCTAACGTGAAAAATAAAAGTAATAAAAAATTAAACGCTCCTTAGCACGGAGGACTTGAGAACTGAGGAGCAGGAAATGACGACGAAACTGTTTTAAATTAAAAATAAAATCTGACACCTGTGAGATTTGAGCAGTGATGTGTGGGAGGAGTTAAAGCAGGTCTGACTCCACCCCCTGGACTTCTGACTCCACCTTCTCGACTTCTGACTCCACCCTCTCACTCCACCTCCTGGACTTCTGACTCCACCTCCTCGACTTCTGACTCCACCTTCTCGACTTCTGACTCCACCTTCTCGACGTCTGACTCCACCCCCTGGACGTCTGACTCCACCCTCTCGACTTCTGACTCCACCCTCTCACTCCACCTCCTGGACTTCTGACTCCACCTCCTGGACTTCTGACTCCACCTCCTGGACTTCTGACTCCACTTCCTGGACTTCTGACTCCACCTTCTCGATGTCTGACTCCACCCCCTGGACGTCTGACTCCACCCCCTGGACGTCTGACTCCACCCTCTCGACTTCTGACTCCACCTCCTGGACTTCTGACTCCACCCTCTCGACTTCTGACTCCACCCCCTGGACTTCTGCAGCGAAGGGTAGCTAGAAAGGTTTGCATTGGGAGAACTTTAATAGAAGAAATGCAGCTTTTAAAATCTTAGTTTATTTTTTTAAAATAAATATAAACAACAATGCTGCATAATTACTACAAGCTCTTTCAGCACGTGCGGTTTGCTTTATTATTATTATTATTATTATTGTTTTTATTTTTTTTTAAAAATGTCACAATCAATTGATGGCACTCACCTCTTAACCATCGAAACTTTTTATCACTTCTCACTATTACAGCGTACGCAGTTTTGGTACCGGAAGAATCCCCTGTACGTTTGGGGAGCGTCCTGCAATCTGTAGCCTGTGGTCAAATGAGACTGTGATGTGTGACGTCATGGATGTTCCTCTCTAGTTCCTCTTTAGTTCCTCCCTAGTTCCTCCCCCTCCCTCCCTCCCTCCCTCAAAATCAAAACAACCTTTCGGTGTCTGTGGTGGTATTGATTGTTTCTTTATTCATGCGTCTTGCACAAATCCACGCTGCATAAATCCTACGTGCTGAACTTTAGCGCAACAGCGAAACAGAAGAACATAGATCTTATTAAACGCCTGATGTACTGTGAATTTACACTCAGATTTCCAGCAAATTTCTTGGTGCTGTTCGTGAGATTTTCTGCAAAGACCACCGGAGAGTTGATTACTCGAATGCCCAGTGTGATTACTGTATCTCAAATAAATAAAAGCATGTTTTCATACCACAAACAAGCTACGTGTTTAAAAGAAGAAGCCTGAGGTAAGACGTTTATATCGGTTATAACGGTTCGATTTCAGTGTCACAGTGTCGACTTCTTATTAAAGGACTTTTCCTGAATAAAATGTATGACTAGATGTTTAGTTGTTTCTGGTTGCTGAAGTTATAACCTAAATACTTAAAAAATTTCTAGTGTAACTTTAAGGAATTAGCATGAGCTTTACGGTATACGCAACATTATAGAAACTGCTTTTAACATTTTCATATTTTTGTTTTAAAGCCACAGAAATCTGGAAACCATGTTCAATCTCATACTGTCTTTAATATAACATCAGTTACAGTGACATCATGGGCTTTCTTTCTAAATAGTATTTATTAAATACTCTAAATTTATGATCATTAGGATTCAAGAGGCCATTATGAGATTATTAATCATATCTTAATGGATCAATTCTATTTATAGCCAAAGTCTTAATATATGTCCTTAAACTTATATTAAAATATTACTGAAAAATATTGAAGCGTGCATTTTGTTATACTTTAAATACATACATTAATAAAGCTGAGCAGATCCTAAACCACTAAACATTAGAGAATATGTTATTAGAAAACGTAGAGCTCCTCTAGGGTTCTGTAAAAGAGCTCTTAATTATCAAACGAACCCCTAAAGAACTCTTTAACACTTTTTTCTAAGAGTATACCTTTTTTTTGACATTCTGTAGTTAAAGTTGTGAAGAACTAAAGGGGAAAAAAAAATGTTGGTGCTGTGTTAGAATAAAAAATTTCTTTTGCAGGAAAAAATAAAATTCTCTGCTAACATTAAGTCTAATTTGTGTATTAGTGCTGGATTTTTTTTTTTTTTTTTTTTTTAACCAAGGGAGAGTCAAAACACATTGAAGAAAAAATTTTATCCTTAAACAAAATGCCTCTATGTGCCCCCACTCCCAGAAAAAAAAATCACCAATGAAGCCATAAATTTAAGGGAAACGTTTGTGAAAAATAAAAATCAGGCAAATATTAAATTTGTCTCAGAGACACAGAGCTTCTAAATGAACCGTATTTGACTATAACACTATAACTAAAAGTTGCTTTATAACTACAGGGTGTCTCGTAAATCACTCGTAAGTTTTTTTTTTGTTGAAATCAAACAAAAAACAGCAAAACAAAAGCTTTTATTTACAGAACTCGTTCGATATTAGACGTAATATCCAGTCAATAAACACACGGTTGATGATGTCGGAGTATAATGTTGATACACACCTCAATAATGCGCTGACGCAAATTCGCAACATTCCTAATTTTCTCTGTGCATGTGTAAAAATATAAAACCCAATAACATTAACGCTATGCATGATCCTGGACACCATACAATCTGTAATACATATGAATATTTATCACTTAACACCAAATATGGTGCTCTGATCTTTAGCTAGTGCATGCTTATTGATTAATCGGTTTATTGCAATGCTGTACAACTCGGTTAGCTAGCTACAGGAAACGTACTTCTGCCATTTACTAGTTAACGAGAATAAAAATGTGATTACATGGTTTTGTTAAAATAGGACGTTAACACAAGGGTACACTAAGTAGCGTAGGATTAAAGAATTTTTAATCAAATTTTAATCACAGATCTATCAGAAGAGTCTGCAATTGACTCCGAAACACCTCGGAATAAATATTTTTAAATGACGAGATACCTCTGAGTCTGCTCTACACTTTCTGACGTTGTTTAGCTGGATTTTTTGCTCAGGATATTGTTACGTACATCCTAACAAACGTAAACGTATTCTCTACTAACGATCCAGAATTGTATTTTCATTTCTTTTTATCTTTAATGATAGTGTTTTAACGAACTAACTAACTAACCCAGCGGCCCATGATCCCCGTGTTGGCTCAGGGAGATTTTCCGTGCTACATTTTGCCCTTGGTTTTTTTTTGTTTTTTTTTTTGTCTGTAAAAATATGTAGATTTGTACCGGAACTACATTCTAGAAATAAAACGGAATTGAATGTTTATATAACCGAGACCTTTAAAATCTACGTAAATGGTCTAAATAGCAAAGTAAATGTACCCAATTTTTAAAAAAAATGTTTAATGGATTAACTATGACACTTATAATCAAACTGGGCATGTTTAAACAGTAGTTGATTGTGTAGTAAAATGCTGGAGTTATAACAGTACTGTTCTTTTCAACACAGGTGCTACTTATTTTATTAATTTTTTTTTTTTTTTTTTGGTGGGTGGAAATTAAAGATGACTTCTTGAGGAAATGACCTCCATATATATTGTTATATTCATGTCTCTTTGACAGATATACTGATTGTTCAACAGGTTGGATGTACTCAATTTACTTGAATCAGTTTACTAAGAAAATAAACGTGCTATTTTTTTGCACCTTACACCTGGAATCGAATTTTTCCAGTTAAAAGTGCTGTATTTGGTGCCATCGAGACGTTTTTGGATTTGTAAAAATAATACTTGATTTGTATTATTTTTATCTTACTGTATGTAATCTGTTTTGTGTTTGCATGACAATATTCAGCCTGCTATTATGTTAGAGACAGAGATTGTTTGTGAATGTGACTTGTGGTCATTTTTCCCCCTGCTGAATAATGCTTAATAAAGGAAATACTCTTTGATTTCTCTCTGATCTTAAATCATGTTTGTGGAGTGAATTTATGATGTATATAGTTAATCTTACCTGTACTTTGAAAGCTGTTGTGATGCCAAAATACATCCTAAATTTATATAATTATATTGCAGTATGCTATGATTTTAGACAGTCCCCTCCAAAAGTATTGGAACAGTAAGGCCGATTCTTTTTTGTGTTGTTTTTTCTATACACTGAAGACATTTGGGTTTGAGATCAAAAGATGAATATGAGATGATAGATCATAATTTCAGCTTTCATTTCCTGATATTTACATCTATGATATGTTAAACAACCTAGAACATGGCACCTATTGTGGCAGACCACCCAATCTTTAGGTGAGCAAAAGTATTGGAACAGATAGTCTTAAAATAAATAACACTTAATATTCGGTTGCATATCCCTTACTTGCAATAACTGCATCAATTGACACTCAAATACATCACCAAACTGTTGCATTCTTCTTTTGTGATGCTTTTCCAGGATTGTAGCGCAGCTTCTTCCAGTTATTGTTTGTTTTGCGGGGTTTCTTCCTTCAGTCTCCTCTTCAGGAGGTGAAATGCTGCTCAGTTGAGTTAAGGTCTGCTGATGGACTTGGCCAGTCTAAAACCATCCACTTTTTCCCCTGATGAAGTCCTTTGTTGTGTTGGCAGTGTGTTTTGGGTCGTTGTCTTAGTCTATGATGAAGTTCCTTCCAATTAGGTTGTATTAATTTCTCTGTAAATTGGCAGACAGAATGTTTCTGTAGACTTCTGAATTCATTCTGCTGCTACATCATGAGCTCCATCATCAGTAAAGATTAGTGAGTCTGTTCGAGAAAGAGCCATGCAAGCCCAAGCCATGACGCTACCTCCACCATGCTTGACCCATGAGCTTATATGTTACGGATCATGAGCAGATCCTTTCTTTCTCCACATGTTGGCCTTTCCATCACTTTGGTAGAGATTAATCTTGGGTCCAGAACTTTTCTCAAAGTGCTCCCAAAGTCTTCTTCGAACAGTGGATTGTGATACCTTCACCCCTGCCCTGTGAAAGTTGTTGATGTCACTGACTGTTGTTTTTGGGTTTTTCTTCACAGCTTTCACAATATTTCTATCATCAACTGCTGTTGTTTTCCATGGTCGACCTGTTTGATGTCTGGTTGTTAGTACACCAGTGGCTTCTTTCTTTTTCAGGACATTCCAAATTGTTGTATTGGCTTTGCTCAATGTTTGTGCAGTGGCTCTGATTGATTTTCCCCTCTTTTCTCAGCTTCAAAATGGCTTGCTTTTCTCCCATAGACAGCTCTCTGGTCTTCATGTTGGTTTATCCTTTTTAACAGCAACTGCAGTCTTCACAGGCAAAACCCAGGGCTCAAACTAAGAGTAGACATTCAGAGCTATTAATTGTTTAATCAATCTTAACAGGGCAAACCTGGGCAACAAGAAACTCCTGTCAGTCACATGTTCCAGTATATTTGATCACTTGAAAAATGGGTGGGTTCAAACAAAAGGTGCCATGTTCTAAGTTGTTTAACACATCTAGATGCAAATATCAGGAAATGAAAGCTGAAATCCTGATCTATCATCTCATATTCATCTACCTCAAACCCAAATGTCTTCAGTGTATAGCAGAAACAAAAGAATTGGCCTTACCGTTCCAATACTTTTGGACAGGACTGTATATTGCAAAACACATCAAGTCCATATACCCTGCCAATCAAACGTTCTTTCACACGCTGCATTAACAATTTTGGTTAAACTTTATGAAATTGGCTACTCTATAATGATAATAATAGAATAAGTAATAGTAATTGTTGGCAAATTGCTGTGGAATAAGTGCAATAAAAAAAACTCTTCAAGATGTGCTGTTAAAGGAAAATAATCAACGTTGGTGTTGTAACAATAATTCTGCTTCTAATTCTGCTGTTTATATTTACTCTATATACTTATATTTACAAATGTATCTATATTAACTTACGGTCTCATCGATGATAATCTCTACCAGACATTTAATCCTGATTAATGCCTAAATAAAATAAACTAACTGGTCTGGTGTAGCTGGTAGCTAGCTAGCTAGGTTAACCGGCTTGCTAGCTAACTTTAACCTGCTTGAAAAAAAACATTAAATATTTTTTAAAATTTATTTTCGCTTATTAAGTTCAAGTTTAAATTCTAGTTAGTAGATAATATGTTAGCAAATATTTTATTTATTTATTTATTTATTTTTAAAAACATACCACTACTTATCTTAGCTAAATCAATTCTTGACTTAACTAGCAAGCTAATCCTAGCTATGTAGCTTCATAGCTAGCCAAGTAATCACTTTCGTTTCTACTACAAATTATAGCAAGTTTATCATGTTTAATCTTTCTGTTATTGAATTATATACACAACTAGTTGGATTTAACTATTAAATATAAATATTATTTATATTATATGTCATGTGAGTGAGATTTTTATTTCTTTGTGAAAAGGGTGGAGGAGTTTATGGTCAGTAAAACTAAATAGGAAAATAATCAACTTTGGTGTTGTAACAATAATTCCGCTTCATTACACCACCTAATTGTTGATTATTATCCTATAACTTCACCCCACAGTGTTTTATTCTTATGGTCAAATACTTTTTTTAAAATTAGGACTAAACTGGTTGTATTGAAAGGCACCTCAGTGAATTAAGAGGCATCTGGAAAATTTTATTTATTAAAGCACATTTAAAACAAAATGTGACCAAATTTCTGTACAGAGTTAAAAACGTTTAATTCTGAATAGGTAAAAATTCAGGGGTTCCTATGACCCATGTGGGGTCGTAAGAGAAACTCACATTCTCCTCTTTTGTTTTAATCAATTATTTTACAAATTAATATTAGAAATATTGAATATAGATTTTGTATGTTAATATTTTGAAATGTTACTGCGAGTCACATTCAGACAAGCCACGTTTAAATTAATACTGTATGTTTTAGTCTTTAGTCTTTTCACTCTCTTGACACACTGCACTATAATAGTTCAGCAAAAAAAAAGAACAAATTTCCCCGTCCATCTACCTCCGCTAAACAAACTAGCGCTGTCTCTCAAATTGCTTTTCCTATTAGAGCTACTGTTTGAATTTTAAAAACCTCTCATGTCGCCTGAAAACTTACCATAAGGTCTGTTTTGCGTATCAGTCTTCCGAATTTTCTAGATTAGTAAATACTTTTGAATGTAAGGTCAGAGTTTTTTTATTTAAGACACGGTTCATGACAACAATCACGACGACAGCGGAAAGTTTTCACAGAGGCAGAAGTGGTCAGTGTGTTTGATGTCACTGTGAATAAAATTGTGAAACATTTTACAGCTCGACTTGGAAACCTGACGGACGGAGACGTGTCACTTTTCAATCTTCTAGATAGAAATAAGATATTCAGGGAGTGTGTGAACAATACCGCTCGCGTTACTGCTGCTTCTACACACACACAGAATCATGCACCAAGTATAAACCAGACTCTTTAGCTTGGCATAGAGCTGTAACACTATCACATCACCCAGGGGTGGATTATTTTCCTATAACAACACAACACTTCCCACTAGACTCATAACTCAGTGCAAGGAATATTCCTTCGTTTTCATTTTTAGCCACTTAAGTTACACATCAGCTATGTATGTTCCTGACACACTAAAATGTTCAAATGTTCAAATGTTACAATAGTCCTATATTCTAAATCTCGATTTTGAAATAATATAGGGTGGTCAAGGCCTGTTTTTGTGGAAATTTGTCTAAAAACTTTGGGAATTATTGTGATAATAACTAAGTTTTTCACAAATATAAAACAATGATAAATCTATGTGTATAAAACTTCATTTCTAAATATCAGCCCACAAAATCCTAATGCATAATAATCCATAGGTCATTTTTCTCAATTTAAATTCAGAATTTTTTTTTTTTTTTGTGTGTGTGTGTGTGTGTGTGTGTGTGTGTGTGTGTTATATTTATGATGTTTAAGAATAGTGGATCTGGCAACCCGTTTTAAAAGGACTGCGGTTTGTTTTTACGGAACTACTTTCGTGTTCCTCCGAGTACGGGGTAGTAGTTCTTATCCGACTATTTTATCGCTTATTTAAATATTATTTTACTAACTAAATTAATAATGTTGAATTTTATAACTCACTAGTTTGTGTTTATATGATTTATTTTCCGTTTTTTGAGAAATATAAAGCATTAAGCTCCAGTTTTCGAGACCGATTTGATGTGCGGCCTTTTCTTTTCCATGGACGGCCGCCATCTTGAATTTTAATGTTGATTTTTTTAAGTGTAGCTAAGTTAGATATATGTTTATCATTATTTTTTAAGGATTTTAATTACTTAGAATTTGGATCATAGTGAAAGATTGAGGTTTGATTCACCATGGCAGCCAATGACTAAGTGAGTATTTAATTTCTAACAACTTAAAAAATGGCAAGTTAGCCAGGTAAGCTAGGAAGCTAACTGATAATTAGCATGCTAATACGCTAAAATGATTAGCGACACAACGGTGCTGTTTATATTTACTCTATTTACTTATATTTACAAATATATCTATATTAACTTACAATCTCATCGATGATAATCTCTACCAGACATTTAATCCTGATTAATGCCTAAATAAAATAAATTAGCCGGTCTGGTGTAGCTGGTAGCTAGCTAGCTAGGTTAACCGGCTTGCTAGCTAACTTTAATCCGCTTGAAAAAACATTAAATATTTTTTTAAAAATTATTTTCGCTTATTAAGTTCAAGTTTAAATTCTAGTTAGTAGATAATACGTTAGCAAATATTTTATTTATTTATTTTTAAGAACATACCACTACTTATCTTAGCTAAATCAATTCTTGACTTAACTAGCAAGCTAATCCTAGCT
>CM040464.1:1925634-1941557 GCA_022758105.1 Pangasianodon gigas | reverse complement strand
CTAACTTTAATCCGCTTGAAAAAACATTAAATATTTTTTTAAAAATTATTTTCGCTTATTAAGTTCAAGTTTAAATTCTAGTTAGTAGATAATACGTTAGCAAATATTTTATTTATTTATTTTTAAGAACATACCACTACTTATCTTAGCTAAATCAATTCTTGACTTAACTAGCAAGCTAATCCTAGCTATGTAGCTTTTTTTTTGTTCCTCAATAAAATGTTTTTTTTTTTGTTTGTTTCTCCGTAAAAATAATCCACTCTCGTCTAATTATATATGTATTTTTTTTCCCCAAGAGAATGAACATTTTTATCTCCGTATTTATTCTGACCAGGATAAAGCGCTTACTGAAGAGGAATGAATGAATAATTTGGTTATACTTTTCTGTAATTTTTTTTTTTTTTGGTCGTTCAGGTTTCAACGGTGGTCCGATGGAGGTGGAAAGACGCCACGTCCCGTCGTCAGGAATGACGGCTAAGGAACTGTGCGAGAACGACGACCTGACCACGAGCCTCATCCTCGATCCTTACCTCGGCTTTCAAACCCATAAGATGAACACCAGGTCGCTAACTTCTAGTGATTTTTATTCGGATTGATTTTATTTATCGAGCTCTAATGAACCATTTCAGGCATCGATACCCTGAAAATTAAACATATCCAAATTCTTTAAAAGGTTTTTTATTATTATTATTATTGCTTAAAATTGTACGTCATAAGGATTCTAACTTTTTCTAAATATCACGTAAACAGACTTAAAAAAGCAAATGGTTGTCTGTCTGTAGCAATACCATGAGTTTTAAAAAATAAATAATAAGGTTTAAATTTTAAATGTTGACCAAAATTACAGAAAATATAATTTCTGAACAACGTTCAGCAAATAGCTGATTTCAAAGTTTAAAAAATAAAACAACCTTCAATAAAAATTGTTTTACACAAAGTTAAGCACACAAGATTACGTTCGATTGTAATAATGATCGAAGGAGTTTGTAGATGATTTACATCTTATATTAATGTTTTTCTAAAAACAGCTCCAAGTTCTGTGAATATATTCGTAAGCTTGGACTTTAATTAAAATAAATATTAAAAAATTGATTTTATTTATGATGTGCTGCTTAAGTATTTCAGCCAGAAATGATCGAAAACACATCCACATTCTTTAGAAGAGTTTTTTAATACTTTAAATTGTACATCTAAATTTTAAAATATCTAAAATATCACTTATAGTAAAAGTAAACAGATTGTCCATGTGTAGGAATAAAAAAAAAATCCCCTTCTACTGTTTTTTTTTTTTTTGTTTTGTTTTTTTAACCAAAAATTGTTTTGTTCAGGTTTAAAGTATTTAATATTTATTGTTGATCAAATTTTTTTAATAGAAGTCTAAATTTTTAACAAATTAATTAGCAATATTCTGTATAGACAAACTGATTACATAAGTTAGAAAAAAATAATAAAAAAGAATTAAAAATTAATTAATTAATTTAAAAAATAATTAAAATAAAAAAATTTGTTTAAAAAGAAAACGCTAAGGCATTCCTTCATGGCCCAAAAAACTATTTTTAAATTTTTTTATTTGTTTTTTTTAAATTTGAGAAAATTTGTCTATATGTGAAATTTACTTTTTATATTAAATTATAGAATAGTAACAAGTGATTTGGAAAATCTTCCAAATATTTTCCTAAAAACAGACCTAATTTTTTGTAGATATTCATAAGCGTGGACGTTCCGTGTGAAACGCGTGACGATTACCGTGTTCTGATTTCATTTCCGTCCAGATTTCGACCCGTTAAAGGAAGACAAGACGAGCTGAAGGACATCATAGAGAGTTTTAAAAAACACAGCGACCTTGAGAAAGCTTATGAAGCTTTAACTTCTGGAGATTCTTCCAGAAATCATCTTCTGTCCAAGACTAAGGCTCAGGAGAAACTTTTCAAACAACACGTACGTCTTTTTAAAGCATGCTGCTCTTTCACATGTGATGAAGATGATGATGATGATGATGATGATGAGGTTTATGGTGTTTATTATTCCTTTTATATTCCGGTAGGTATTCGTTTATCTCCGCATGTTTGCGAGTGACAGCGGGTTCGAGATTTTGCCTTGCAACCGATATTCATCTGAGCAAAACGGAGCCAAAATCGTCGCAACAAAAGAATGGTACGAGAATAACGCCGACATCGTTGTCATATCCCGTGTCTGAACTCGTACTCGTACGTGGTCTCTAAGTGTGTTTTACGTTCGTACAGGAAGAGGAACGATAAGATCGAGCACCTGGTGGGTTGCATTGCTGAGCTCTCAGCCAGCGAGGAGAACCTGCTGTTACGCCACGGAGAGAACGACTTCAGCGTCATGTACTCCACTCGCAAAAACTGCGCTCAGCTCTGGCTCGGACCCGCCGCCTTCATCAACCACGGTATCCATCACGACTCGGAAACAGCACAAACCCCGACCTCTCACACATATGGTGCTGTTGCACAGGTTTGGATTTGAACACATTGGGCTAAATTTTTATTTTCTCGTTTCAGATTGTCGGCCGAATTGCAAGGTAACTTTTTTTTTTTTTTTAAAATCGTAAAACATTATCACGCACGTCCTGAGAGGAAAACACCGCTGAATATCTTTCTTTCTTTCTTTCTTTCTTTCCTTCCCTCCCTCCCTCTCTCCCTCCCTCCCTCCCTTTTCTTTCTTTCTTTCTTTCTTTCCTTCCCTTCCTCCCTCCCTCCCTCCCTCCCTCCCTCCCTTTTCTTTCTTTCTTTCTTTCTTTCTTTCTTTCTTTCTTTCCTTTTCTTTCCTCCCTCCCTTTCTTTCTTTCTTTCTTTCCTTTTCTTATTTTCTTTTGCTCTTTTTTCCTTTTCTTTCTTTCTTTCTTTCCTTTTCTTATCTTATCTTATTTTTTCTTTCTTTTCCTTCTTTCCCTCCCTCCCTCCCTCCCTTTTCCTTCCTTTCTTTCTTTCTTTCTTTCTTTCCTTTAATCAGTTTGTGTCGACCGGGCGCGACACGGCTTGCGTCAAAGTTCTCCGAGATATCGAACCGGGGGAAGAAATCTCCTGTTACTACGGCGACGGCTTCTTCGGAGAAAACAACGAATTTTGCGAATGCTACACGTGCGAAAGGTAACAAAACCTAAACCTTTTTTTTTTTTCCCTTTCTTTTTCATCTGTCCTGAGAATTTTTGTTTTAATACACACCCAATTAACGCGTGACTCGTTTTCAGACGTGGCACCGGTGCTTTCAAATCAAAAATGGGACTTCCCGTGGCGGTTCCTGTTATCAATAGCAAATACGGCTTGAGGGAGACGGACCGGCGACTCAACAGGCTGAAGAAGCTGGGAGAAACGAGTCAGAACTCCGACGTCCATTCTGTCGGCTCGCACACCGACGCAGACACTCAGGATTCACCAAAAACACATTCATGTAAGATCAGTCGGCAAATCGAAGCCTTCTTATGACAGCTCACGGTTGGTCTAACTACAGAGTCTAAAGCCTGGCGTGTGTGAACGCGTCAGAACGTTGAAAGCGGATCTTCGCTTCGTAGTTTGAATACTCTGCGTGTCCACTAGGGGGCAGAAAGGTTAGCGATGTTCTGCAAAGAAACGTGGATACGGCGTATTAAACTAGTACCGTTTCCGAAATGATGTTTATCTATTCGATTCGATTCAATTCAAGCGCTTTTAATAATAGACATCATCACGAAGTGGCGTCACAGAAACCCGGATGTAGGTTTAGATCTCTAATGAACACGGCGAGAAAAAATCTCCCTTCGACGACGTCAGGACGAAACCTTAACTCAGAAGGGAACCTGTTTTATTCCACGTGCCAGAAGAACATCTTTATGATTACAGCAGCAGTTCTTAGGTACAAATCTACAGTCAGTGTGGGCGATATGATAAAAATATCACATCACGATACCTGAAGGTGTTTATACGATACACTGTATACAAATATCATCGTATATACAGTAGGTTATATATCACAAACTAGCTAGCATTAAAAATGTTATCAATAATAACAGTTTATTATTGATAAACAAATTTATAGTAATTTTTTAAATATAAAAATAGCAATTTTGTTTTTAATAAATACATAAAATTATGTAATTATTTAGTAGTGCTGAACAAGAGGAAAATTTTAAAGATTAGGTAAAAAATTTTAACAGGTGACAAATTACAAATTTTTTTATAAATTTCGTATAAAACCAACGTCACACCAGCAAGAGTGCGGTTATATCGAATATCGTCACGCGGCCGTAGCTAATCACAGCCGCGCCGATATCAGTGTAACCACACGATTGCGAGTGTGATATTGGTTTTATACGATGCTTCTGTGAACAAGAAATTAATACTGAATAAATGACATTTGTGAATAGTGAATAAGTGGCCAAATTTTTATTAACTGTTTATTTTTGCTTCGTTTGCGGAAATAGATCTCGAAGAAGCCGCACTCACTTTATTGCACGTCGGCTAGCTAGCTAACAATGATTCGTACATTCCCATTAAAGGTGCTTCCGATGAAATTAGCATCCCTTCTACCTTTTCATCATCACCTGACGAGCTTCCATATTTTACGTCAATCCTGAAAATTATCGTTTGCCTTGTCCGCTGATGATGTCACTAACTCTTCTGTAGTAACCGTTTCGAACTAGGAAGTGCAATTTTACGTTGCGAACACAGAAGAACGGAGTGACATACGCAGTCTGTAACCCTGCGTGGTTGTAGGAAATATAAGCACTCTTAGAACACCAAATTAGTGTAATTGTAATTATTTATCAAAAAGTAATAAAAAGACTAAATCACAAAATCTCAGAAAAGTACAGAAGTCCAGAAAAGCCTTGAGTTGTTTGTTTTTCCGTACCGTTCTCTTGATAGCAAGAGTTATTTTTCTTGCGATTTTGAGATAAAAGACAAAAGTTGTTCTCGTCCAAGTCTCATAAATAAACCGGACACGCTGTCAGTGCACCTCTGAGCACCGTGATTACCCATAAACCCCCTCTCAGTGTTGTGACGCAAATCCACAGCCATATAAAACAGACTTAAACCCATGAGCCGTCACTTCTACTCATGTTTTCAAGAAACATGAACCAGGAGCCTTGTTGTTTTAAATCAGACTTTTACCAAATCACCAAGGCGGAGATCCTTCATCATATATTCTTCTGTTCCTCTACAAAGCTTCTGCTGATGCTTTGATCCATGATGACTTGGCAGTGAAAATGTGCTCACAGCTGCTGTTAGTCCCACACACCTGTCTGTGTTGTTTCCTTAACAGAGCTCTGTGGTGCATAAAATGTGCAGGATTAAAAAAAAAGGGTCTTTTTTTATACCGACAGCTTTGTTTAAGAGTCGCTCTTAATTTATGTACAGGGTTTATACAAAGGCTTAAAAGTCTTTCAGATCCGTCAACGTTCAGTACACGTTTAACGTTTAAAACTGGATTTATTCGGTAAAATTAATAATCCGTTACAAATGGACGTTTCGTAGGAAACAAAATATTTCATAGTTTTATTAAAAAGCCAAAAAAAGCTGTCTTGTCGCAGTTGGATGTTAGCCTCGATGGGCCTCATTTATCAAACTTTTATTAAAGTTGTGCGTAAATGTTTGCGTAAGTCAAACCGAACTAAACATTTCTTACCGGATTTACAAAAGTATCGGAAACGCAGATTTTCTTCGTGCTCGAGTGTGTATCTTGATCACCCGTAAAGTGCAAAGCACATTCCTGACGCAGCTCATTTGCATTTAGTGACGCCCACAAAACTCCATAAAAGGTAACGTGCACAGAAAGCTGGGAGCACGAAATGAATGATCAGGGTAAAACCTGAAAAACAGAAGGGGAATTTTTTTGACTCACTTGAATGATAATAAAAATATTTAATAATGTTAATAATAATAAGCGAGCGCTAAATCTTCAGTCACAGGAGGTGTTTGTTTACAGCTCTCCGCAGATGGTCCGGCCTGTCCTCCGTTTATACACCACCATTTCTTCTGTCATAATTGAATGATTAGTTTTATTTGTCTTAATTAATGGGGTTATGTTCGCTCACTTTCTTTATTTTCTAATATTCTTCAGTTAATGCCAATAAAATAAAACGACTGGTTTTCACAAAACGTTTCTGATGGTACTTTTAGTCCCTGACCTAGTGAACCAGCATGAGGATGTGTTTTTGATCGAGACTCCAAAGCATTTCTATAATTCGCTTCGGATAAGGGCGTCTGCTAAACGCTGCAAATGTAATAAAAATACAAAAGCAATTTAAACTCGATCGATATTCCAGATATAAAAGTGCAGTAATCCCAGTGAATTATATGATTTGAAGTTGATCAAGTCGAGGATTACATTGGTTAGTCGTCTTATGTGTAAAATTTACACACACTCAAGAGCACGAGTAGGCTGCGATACGTTTTTACAAATTTACAGGATTTTCATGAAAACCTAATTTCTTATTTCTTCAATAAACCTCTTCGTATCCAGCTTGATAAATGAAGCCCAGTGTAAGCATTAAAGGTAAAACATATTGGAACTGGCAAGAGCTGTGTACAATAATCAAAATATTACCTGTTTTCTAATAGTTACGTTGTCATACCTTCCAACCTGTTCAACTTCTTTTGTGGTGGTTAGAATTCAGTAATAGTTATAAACTAGTAAGAAGGAAATTGACTTTTTTTAAATATATAATTAGTGTCAAACATTCTACAGAAAATCTTTGACATTTTAGATTGTTCCGATGAAACAATGTAAACAAAAAAAAACTTCAGCAGTTTTTGCGTTCATGTTCTCTTTAATTTTTCTCCCATTCATATTCCCAACTTATCTCAGTGATGTACATTGAGCGTTAACGTTTGCCGTTATACCGGAACAAATCCGATTAACCACCATGAAAGACGAAACGAAAATGAAAAGCTTGCGTATATACTCAGTAAAAATAGATAGCATTTTAACACGTAATTTTAAGGAATAAACCACTCTGTGTGGTGCTGTTAGAATAAAATAATCAACGACTGGGTGTTGGGAGGAAGCAGAGTCGCTGTGTCCACCCTGAAGTTGATTATTTTCCTATAAGAGCATGTCCCAGAGTGTTTTATTCCTCTTATACCACAGCAATTTGCCAACACTACATTCTTTTTTTATTTTAAATAAATTCTTTATCCTTCTATAGTTACGTTTACTCTTATGGAACGTCCGTGTTATTAACAAGTTATTGTCATGTTACAGAGAAACCACAAAGCGTAAACTCGTCTGTCTTGACGATATCCGAAAACTTGAAGCTTTACCTCTGACACTGGAGACTCCTTCCATAAATGTTAAACAAATGTTTCCTTACAGATCAACGATTAAACACATTTTAATCTGTTTATTATTAGTGGAGCGTTTGCCGTACAATTCCCTGTGAATGAGCTGTTACTACAGAAACGATAACCGAGCAGAATGAGCGCATTAATGTACGTAAACCTGTGAGTTGCAGCTGCACTGCTGTCAGAACTGCTGTTATAGGAAATTAATCCACGCCTTCTGACCAATCAGAATTGAGAATTCAAAATTGCTGAGATATGAAAGATGTGTGTGAAGAAAAACAGTCAGACAAACATTTCTAATTAAAGTCTTTTTTTCTATTTAGCGTCTAGGAAAAGAACGCCGGCTGGCACGAGGGTAAGTAAAACCAGGAGTCATGATGGACAGTCTCTCTCAAGAGCTTACACATCTACCTCACCTTCCAAACAAAGTCAAGCTAATAGCAGGGTACCAAAGAGACTGAAATCAAAACCCTCCAAGCCTTCGCTCACGAACGTAAGGTTACGGAGCCAGAGCCGAGGGTCAGAGGCGAAGACCTCCGCTAAGGAGCCGAAAGCTGCGCTCTGCAGAGACGTCCGTGTTAAAAAGGAGAAGGACTCGCTCAGAACTTTTAACTCGGCGGGATCTAGAGACTGTTTAACACAGCACATCGCGAAGGAAAACAATCAGCCGTCTTTAAAATGTCCTGCAGAATCAGAGAGTTGCACTTACAGGACTCGAAGGTCGATGAGGACTTTGCATAAGGCACAGGAAGATGACGGCGTTAACGGTGAACGAAGCACTTTTGAAGGCCAAAACCCGGTCATTAAAACGGAGCCGGCTGACATGGAGGAGTACCTCTCTCACGGCTTGAGGCTGAACGAGAAAACGCCAGAAGACTTATACGTCCCGAGAGTTTCTAACTCGCAGCATCACCAGTTTACTCAGCTCCAGCTGGACAGGAGGATAAAAAGTGAGGACGAGCGCAGTGAAACTTTCATGCCAAGGTTTATGCAAAGTCCTAGCGTCAAGGACGTGCTGCTGGGGTTTCCCGAAAGGCCTCGGCATTGCGGTTCCTCCAAAAAGGACAAGTCTAAGGGAAGCAGTCGGAGTTTGGGAAAAGGGAAAAAGAAGCACAGAATTCCACACTACGACGCAGTGATTCTGGATAGCAGCACAGGGATTCCAAAGCTGACCTTGCGCAGACGTAGGGACAGCGGCGAGACCAGACAGGCTCACGTGAACTCCTCAAAGATCAGCATCAAGCTCGGCAAAGACCACGAGCGCAACGAGGGAAGCTCTTACGGAGCCAGGTTCAACAACGGCTTCAGTTCCGCGTCCCGAACGAGCTCCAGCAAACTGAAGATCCAGCTGAAACGCGAGGACAGCGAACGCCTGGTGGCGCAGACGTGTCTCAACGGCAGTCACAGGAGCAACCATGTGGATGAGCAGCCTTCATCAGAGGAGGAGAATGATGACGATGATGATGATGACGATGATGATGATGATGATGATTACGAGGACGATTTCATCCCGCTTCCACCAGCAAAACGTCTCCGGCTCATTCTAGGCAAAGATTCCATAGACATCGATATCTCCTCCAGGAGGAGAGAGGATCAGTCGTTGAGGCTGAATGCATAAGCTCACCTTCAGACTCACATGTACATAAACTTCAGGTTAACTCTGATCATGTCACTGAAAAGAAAAACATAATTAAAGGAATAACTTGAGCTTTTTTTTTTTTTTCCCCAATCTAATCTCTATCCAGTGTGTCTGTAGCATGTGTGTGATTACTGTGGATAAGAATTTGAAGATTTCTCTGAACAGAAAAATAGCAAACTTAAAATGGCACTTAAGATGGAGGTCTATGGAGGTCTATGGGCAGATGTCAAGTATAAAGTACATGACTGTGTAATGTAAATTGAAACCAGCAGTGGAAACACTAAAGGTATGAGGATGAGGCTGATGTGAAACATTTACGCCGTTGCTGTACCATTTACAATTTTTGGCTAAACGTGAATAAAATTCACGTGGCAGAAAAGCCAATTCACTGAAGGGGAAAGGACGGATATGAATGATGTGCATTAGCATCATTTAGTTTGTTTCTTTTTGGAAAATGAGGGCCTCAGGGTAGAATGTGCTGTTTATCGTTTACGCGTTTAGCAGTCCAACAAGACACGCCGAGAGGATTTGTGGTGAAATTTTTTCTCTTTTGTACAAATTGTTTCATAAAAAAAAAAAGTTCTCTAATAAAGACAGACTTGTATCATTCGCAGATACCTTTAAAAATCGCATATGTTACTTAAACCATGTAGCATTCAATTATTAATTAGGTATAAAGTTAGCGCAAATTTTATCCTAGCTTCGCACAAGCAAATATTTACATTCGTATTGTATAAATGATGGGAAGTGAAAACAAGCTGCTTAGAGGATGAAATCTAAACACTGGGCTTTTTAGATGCTAGTGAACTGGAAAAATCATTGTTAGAAAAATCGATTTCTGGTCGCCTTGTGATCACAAGGTTCATTTTGGGAATGTTACAAAAGAATCGTGTTGCTAAAACATGACCTCTTTAAACATTTAAATGATTATTTATGCGTAAATATGATGTGAAATTGAATAGTATTTGAACAGTAAAATCCATCTGGACATCACGTATACAATTTTATTCGCTTTATTGACAAAACAGTTGGCTTACAAGTAGCGGGAAAGCGTTCGTCCTAACGTTCAGAGATCGCGAGTCCGAATCTCGACGATGCCACAGCCATTATCCATGCTTTCTGAGTGGGAGGGGCATACTCTTTCTCTCCTGTCAATCACAGCGACAGTAGCCAATCCCAGGCATCTGTGAGATGATGTATGCGGAAGAGGGCGGATAGCACTTTCCTTTGTAACGCATCATGAGCAGCAGCCTATGACAAAACAGTTCATAAAACATCTGCCCTTAGACTTGCGTTATAAGTGAATTTTAAGTAAACAAATTCTTTTTGTTCTTTCTTCTGCAAGAAATTGTAGAAATTCTTGTCTGTCGTAATCACACACAGTATAGATACAGTAGAGAGAGATTGGATTAGAATATTTCTTTAATTAACGTTTGTATATTGTTAAAATGCACTTAAAATGGACATTGCTCTTGTAAATATTTTGTAAAGTAACGATACTTGCGTGACATCAGTCTGATGTTATTTTTAAATGGTGTGCTCTGCTGGAATCAGTTGAAGAAACCAATCTGATGAGTCATGTAGCACCATGGGACTTTTTTTTTTTTTTTTTTTTTCTTTTCACACGTGGATACACTTTCGTACGCTGTCGTATTGTAAGCGTATCTACAGAGCACAGAACTGACGTTGTTTTATTTACTCTGTTGTTGTTGTTTTTTCCTTCTGAAATGTAATTGGTGCTGATTCTCTACGCCATTGCATCTGAGCGAACAGGTCATGGCGAGAAATGATTTTGTGTGTGAATTATATGGTGTAGGATTTGTGACATGGCAGACTTCCATGCCATCGGTGCTCATACGTTGGGACTTCTGTGAATTTCTCATCACCAGGTTAACATTCCACACACGATGAGTTTTTATTTTATTGATTTAACGACATTTCAACTCCTCGTTCTACTCCGCTGGATATTTGGATCTCGAATGCACCTTGGAGTACGTTAGAAACTGAGCGTGTAATATTCACGTATGGCATTATATTTTGTCGTTAGGACAAATATGGGCAAATACTGAGCATGATTCGTGAGCTCTAATGATCATGTTCTCATTCTATACCTCTTCCCTGTAAATGTTAAACCTAATCATAGCACTAATCATCGCTCAGTCATATTTTTTTTTCTAAATATGATAAAAGGAAAATAGTTAACGGAGATGACTATAGAAAATTTACAAAGTCTCAAGTTAAGGACTCAGATTTGTCGTACTTTTTTAAAATCACACTCACTGCTGTTTATAATAACTTTAAAATAATATGACAGGGCGTGCTGTTATAGGTAAATAATCAACGATGAAGCCAGTGCAAAGCGGAAATACGGACACGACATGGTTGATTAGTTTCCTATAACGTCACTTCCTGAAGTGTTTTCTTCTTCTTATACCACAGCAATTTGTCAGTGATTACATTTATTTCTTAAAGAATGACACATCGTACATTTTATCCGTTTACAAGTTAGTTCCTGTTCTCACTTACGTTATAGCAGCTATAAACGGTCGTTCCCTCACCAGCCTCTTGTTTTTTTTTGTTTTTTTTCTCTCTCTTGAAGTTAACAAGACAAAAAAACGCAGCTTGTCACGATACCGAGAAACCGCAAAGCGTAAACCCCTCTGTTCCGAAGATGTCGGAAAACTTACTCATCGTTACAAAGCGCTGACACTGGAGACTCCTTCCATAAATGATAAATAAACGTCTCCTCACAGATCAACGATTACGCACAAAATCCGTTTATTGTACAAGCCCCTGTGAATGAGATTTGCAGCTGCGCTAATGTCAGAGCTGCTGTTATAGAAAACGAATCAACACCTTCCGACCAATCAGAATCCTGAATTCAGAATTGAACAGCGCTGTGGTTTAAGAGAGATTGGAAGAGAGCTCATTCCTCTGATAGCACACGGTGCCTTGCATCAGGGCCCTGACATCTCCAGTTGTTCCTCTCTGCTGGTCGATGCTGTATTACATATCACATGACGCTTCGAGATGAACGTGAAATCTTCGTGTCACCAGCAGCAGTGAACTGGACTTCATCCCGTCTTCCCACTAACTATTTCCCCCTCACCTCGCACCTAATCCTCTGTTTCTGCACCGTTTATTATTATTATTATTCATCATTATTCTGTAAAGTTCCCTGTTAAGATTCCAGCTCGACTCTAAGTGTGTATAGTTGTTTATAAGGGTATGGGGTACAATTTAAATAGAAAAGCAAATGTGGCAAATGTGCAAAAGTTGCCCACTATTTAAAACTCGTTTTTATTTAACAGTTTTGAATACTTGAAATGAAGATAAAGTCCCGTTGGGGAAAGTAAGACCAGTTCTGTGTCCTGCTGTGAGTTTGGGTCAGTGTGTGAGTTCTGTTTAACACCCGGAGTCGGATTCACAGAGATTCCTGAAGCTAAACGTATCACTTAGCTGCCTGATTTAGGAGAGTTTTCATTCTAAAATTAGGGCTAAAAGATATTTATTTTTGTCTGAGTGATTCACAAAGTATTTAAATGCTAAAGGTGCTGATTCAGTGAACATTTAATCCACAGGAATCCTAAATCACTAAAAGCACAAACAATCCTCATCACCTCCTGCTGGAGATTATATCATTTAATAATGACAAGCTTTTTAAAGAAGAAAAAAATAGTAAGAAAGAAAACACTAATGTGTGTGTGTGTGTGTGTGTGTGAGAGAGAGAGAGAGAGAGAGAGAGAGAGAGAGAGAGAGGAAGGAGGGAAAAAAAGTAAAAAAAACATCAATAAAAAATATGGGGAAGGAAAGAAAAAAGCTCTAACAAGAAAAAGAGATAAAAGAAGGAAAGAAAAAACTGCCAATAAGAAGGAAATGAAAAGCTAAGAGAGAAAGAGAAAGAAAAGTAATAAGAAAGAATGAAAAAAGTAAATAAAAGAATGAAAGAAAAAGAAGACTCTAATAAGAAAGTACGAATGAAAGAACCACAAGATAAAATGCTGATAAGAAAGAAAGAACGAAAACACTATAAAGTAAGCAAGAAAATACAAGAAAGAAATAAATAAAGAAAGAAAAGAAGAAATCACAAAAGAAAGAAGGAAGCAAAAAAAGGAAAGAAAAAAATAGGAAATAATCTTTTTAATAGGAATGAGAGAGAAACAAAAGAACTATAAGGAAAAATAAAGAAAATAATAAACAGCAGGAAAGAACTAAAGAAAGAAAAAGAAAACAAGAGAAAGAAAATACAAATAAGAAAGAAAGAGAAATAATGAAAGAACAAAAGAAAAAAGAATGTAATAGAAAAATCAAAAATGTAAGAATGAAAGAAAATACTAATGTGAAAGAAAGAACAATAAAGAAAATAATAAAGGAGGAAGGAAAGAAAGAAAGTACAAGAAAACATTAAAAGATAAGAAGGAAAGAAGAGAGCAATGAGAAGGAAAAAGAAATTATGAAAGAACTAAACGAAAGACAAAGAAAAATCTGCACATATATGAAGCTGAGTTAAAGTAAAACCTTAATTTGTTGTAAATCAGGTGTAATGTAGCAGCAGCAGAAGCGGTGACTGAGAACAGCGGAAAATTTTTACTTCTGCAGCTCAAGATTAAAGTTTTTTATTTGTCACATTCACAATTATATACAGTATATAACTCTAACCTGGCCTACTCCTCTTTAGACTGTGCATTAAATACTAAATTAAAGTTCAAATGTAAAAAGAAATGAATAAGAATAAGAAATAAGATAAGAAATATGAAATATATGTACACAGTAACTCACTGTTTCTCTCATTTCTCTCGCACTTTTAAGGTTTGCATTTGACTCACACTCTTATTTAACACGTGAGCATTCAGAAGATTGTGCTTTGGAATTTTATTTAATTTTTCAAAATTGTGATTTTAAAGAATTTTCCTGTAAGAATGTGATTAATCACAGCGATCCACTTGGTGGCGCTGTTTTCTCTCTCTGTCACTCCAGCGAAGGGAAATTGCAGTGCAGCAGTGCTTTGGTGTTTGCATTTCTAATATTATGCATTTTATTTTGGCATTGTTGCTGAGAAATCGACTCCTAATCAGAGCACCGTGACGTATTCAGATGGTTGAAGGTAAAATATTTGGCAGTAAAACGGTATGAGAGTTAATATTTTGTGCGTTTGCCGTGTAAAGAAGAGAAACTCATCTCGTATTTGTCTGCTGAGGGATTTCTTTTTGTCATCTGCTCTTCCCCGAGGCTTTAACATGCTTTATAAACCGTGATATAATCCTTCTGTGCTCTTTGCCAAAGTCTCTCAGCTCTCTGATTGTGATTCTCACTCAGGGTTGATAATGAGGAAGGAGACACTTCTCTACTCTCTGAAGTGCCCAGGATTTATTTTTCCGCTCTCTCCTCTCTACTGAAAAGGAACAGGAACACACTTTAGCTCTCGCCTTTTTCAGTAAAATACATTCGAGTCTTTTTTTAAATAGCAGTACACCATACTGACGTTGCATTATAACATTTTACTCAGATGGTGTACAGAAAGCTGTGCAGAAAATCCATTTGTGTGCCTTTGCTGAGAAAATTGCTAGTAAGTTGATCACAGCGTCACTTTAATGAGTAAACAAATTTTGTTTTAAAGGAAACCCAGTGGGGAAAGTTTGCATCTAAAACATCTAAATGTCTAAAACATATCTAAGTTAGTATCTAAAACATCTAAATGTCTAAAACATCTAAAGATTAGCATCTAAAAAAAATCTGAGTTAGCATCTAAAACATCTAAGTGTCTAAAACATGTCAAAGTTAGCATCTAAAACATCTAAACATCTAAAACATGTCAAAGTTAGCATCTAAAACATCTAAATGTCTAAAACATCTAAAGATTACCATAAAAAAATCTGAGTTAGCATCAAAAACATCGAAAAAAAATTTTAAAATGAAATTTTATAGAAAATCTGAAAAACCATGTGGCATCATTCATTTCGTTTTTGTTTCTGACACCGTATACGACAATGACAATTGTTTTTAAGCATTTTTTATAAAAGTATTTTGGTGTTAAATTACAATATTGGCGGTAGTTAAGCAGCCATATAGGACCTCCCGACCACTAGAGGGCGCCGTGATTTTTTAAAAATAAAAATAGATATGCAAAAATACGCACTTTACTATTATTTGTTAAAAATGTTTTTGTATCAAGCAGTCTCAGTTGTGTGAAAAGAATAGAAACTGCAATTTTTACGTAACTAAATCAGGTATTCTAACTAAAGTCGGAATATCACAAAGAAGTGGCGATCATGAAGCGTTCTCTGCGGCAGAAAACGCAAAAAAATTAATGCTAAGAAATTAATGTTAATCCAGTGGATTTAGTCAGCTTGTTGATGGAATTGAAATGGAAAAAAGTTAGTGGCTGACTAGCTAGCTAGTGTCTCGAGTAAGAAGTGTTAGGCTAACATAAGTCAAGTTGCTAGCTCGTTACTATTAGCTATGAATTCAGCTGCTCGGTTGGTCGAAACATCAATCACATGCACTTCTTTCAGAACTATAGCAGCTCAGAGGATTTAAAACCAATGAAAACATTTTTCAAATTTTCCTAAAAGTTCAAACTTTTCACCAAGTTAATGATCTTGTAGGTTTGTTTTCAGATGCTGTAAGGAGAGGCGTTGTCAGCGTTAGAACCAATGGGTGGCTTCAGACTGTTCAGAAACGGCCCTGGGCGTAAGCCTAACTGTCGCAAGGTCATGAGTTCAAATCCCAGAAGCACCAAGCTGTCTCTTTTGAGTCACTGAGTAATAAATCGTGTCCCTCAACTGCTCAGCTGCATCCTGTTTCAATTTTAAGTCATTTTGGATAAAAGCAACGGCCAAAAACAGCTATTCAATTCAATTCAATTCAATTTTATTTGTATAGCGCTTTTAACAATGAACATTGTCTCAAAGCAGCTTTACAGAACATAAGAAACAAAAAACATGCAAACAGTCCTAGATGTTAGACAAAATTATCCCTAGTGAGCAAGCCTGAGGCGACTGAGG
>CM040464.1:1912927-1925534 GCA_022758105.1 Pangasianodon gigas | reverse complement strand
TAGGGTTGGCCTCGTCTACTGGAGCTGGCACAATCTCTATGTGCCTTGGGATGGGTAGAAGAAGGGAAACAAGTGGAAAGGAATTAGCATAGCTGCTGTTCATAATATTAGCAAGCACTAGATCATAATGTGCAATTAATCAGATGTACTGAAGTACAAGGTTATGGTGTGTGTTAAGTGTATGCCTGGCTAAAGATATATGTCTTTAATCTACGTTTGAACTGGGAGACTGTGTCTGAGCCCCAAACACTGTCAGGAAGGCTATTCCAAAGTTTAGGAGCTAAATACGAAAACGCTCTACCTCCTTTTGTAGACTTTGATATTCTGGGAACTAACTATGACAGTCTATCAGGGGCAGAACAAACCTGCTTCAGAAAACACACACACACACGCACCACCACAACCAAACCCCCGTCTGATCATCTGACGACCTGCTAAATGTTTACAGCACCTTCCTGCTGTTCCTGTGAGCCTCGGTTCCAGGTATTCATCATGATTTTCAGTTGCTCTGGTTTTCCTGTCTGAACTTTCTTCTCAAACCAAGTCACATTTCTGTATTAGTTTTAAACACAGTGTGGTGAAAAGCAGATGATGAGTATTTATGTTTTTTTTTTTTTAGTTTCACACATTCAGTCAGATGGTACTACTGCATTCCTGTTGCTGTGGAAGATAGACCAGACTTCCTTGCGCTAAAATAGCATTTAAACCATCCACGTCTGTAGGCTAGATGAGAAATAAAACAGCTTTGAGACAGTCAGAGGTAAAGGCTGGTGAGGGAACGAGTGTTTATAGCTATAACTTCAGTCATGAGAGGAACTAACTTGTTTCTCGGACATTCCATAGCGTTACAGGTAACTATAAATGGATAAAAAGTATGATATGTCATTCTGAAATTAGTTTTCGCTGACAGGGTGGTACGATGAAGTGGAGTTACGATGAAGTGTTTTATTCCTCTTGTACCCCAGCAATTTGCTAACGATTACAACGTTTCATTTATTAAACAATGACTTGTGCGTTTTATCCATTTATGGCTACCTTTAATGTTGTGAACTGTCTGAGAAACAAGTTAGTTCCTGTTCTCACTTACGTTATAGCAGCTATAAACAGTCATTCCCTCAACAGCCTCTCTTTTTTCTCTCTTTTTTTCTCTCTTTGAATTTCCCTTTGGGATTAATAAAGTCAATCAATCAATCAATCAAGACAAAAAAAACCGTAGCTTCTCATGTTACCGAGAAAAAAACGCAAAAAGAAGCGTAATCTCCTCTGTCCTGAAGATGTCGGGAAAGTTACAGCTTTACGTCTGACTGTTACAAAGCTCTGACACTGGAGACTCCTTCCATACATGTTAAACGAATGTCTCCTGAGCATATCATTTATCGATTACACACGTTTATCTTTTTAATCTGTTTATTATTAGTGGAGACTCTGCCTTACAAGTCACCGTGAATGAGGTGAACATTACTATAGAAACGATAACGTATAAGAACAACCTCTGACCAATCAGAATCCAGGATTCTGTGGTATAAATCAGACTTAAACCCTAATGATGTTCGACTGAAGCTCTGCATCCTGCGTTTCTTTCTGTCAGGAGCTCCCACACTTTAAGCTGTTTTTTGATTTGGTAAATAAATGCCTTAAATCCTGACGTTGTTAGCTGGAACGACTGAAACATTGACCCAGTGCTCCTGTGATGGTGATGGAGATGATGGAGACGGGTGAGTTTGTTTGTTTTTCTCCGGCTGAGCCTGTAAATCGTGGTAGTTCCAGTCTCCTGCTGAGCGTGGCAGACCCCCTTTTCATCCCACCTGCCCACCGCTGCACCGTGGGAGCCTGTTGCCATGGAGATGTTCCCAGTTCCTTATCATCCGAAAGCTCCGTGTTATGAAATTGCACAGTGGAAAACGGGAGAATCACAACAAGAACATGAGCTGAGAAGACAAGACATACAGTGAATTCTTTGACATGACTTGAAAGTGCATGCATCTTTTTATTTTTTATTTATTTATTTATTTGGAATTATGTATTATTTTTTTCATTTGTCTAAACACTATCCTCCCCCCCATCCTGATTAAATGCTTTAGTCTGTTCTTTCATTTTTCATGCTTGTAGGTGACCTTTTCACAGCTTCCCATCGTGTCTGCTGTACGTCAGTTTCAGAGCAGATTGAAGAACGTTCCTGATGACTGGCATTTACTCAAACCTCATGATTTGCTGTTCTCAACAACTGTCCTTCCTTCTTACAACTATTTCTGATCATCTTGTGTCACTCTGTCACTGTTGACTCCTGCACCCCATTTAGTCACTCCAGAATTATTGGCACCCTTTAAGAAAATATATAATTACATAAAATGTTGAGGATACTGGAGAACCTACTTAACTTTCTTTTTTTTCCCCCAACAAAAATTATTTCTAACACTTTCTAGGAAGGCCATATGTTTAATGAACCTGTTATAACCTGTCATAAGGCATTATACACATTGTTATACTTGTTGACACAAAGGCATTTCACTTTACTGCAATGTTTATAATGCAATTAGAAATTGTCTTGACACATTTGCATAATGACTTATGAACATGTTATAATGCATTCATAAAGCATTGTACACATCTTTATAATTATTTATGCAACTGATCATCATTATAATTATTTATGTAAAATAATGCATTATAAGTAGTCCTTATAAAACCGTATATCCACATTAGATCTTCTCAAAGTGGGGCTTGGTGATATAACCTGTCATAAACACTACTTACTGTATAATGCTTCATGTTAATGATCCATAATGCATAATAAAGAGGGTTATAAAGTGTAATGCATTTTCATCACTAATTATAACTATGTATAATGCCTTATGAAAGCGTTATAACATGACATAAATGCGTTCTTAGTTTATTATAGCTACTGTATGACCTTCATGGGTAACAGAATGCATTATAAGCAGTGTTTATAAAGTGTTATTTATTATTATCATTGAGATTTACATGATATTCACAAGTTATAAGCTAATTTGTATCGCTTACTTTATATTAAAAAAAAATCAGCGCAGCTCTCGGTGTGTCTACGAATGGACATAACGCACTGCACAAACAGGCTGGATTTCTTTGGTATTAGTGATATAACACTTTATAAACACTGTTGCTTCTGGTCTATAAATCACAAAATATTCTGGGTCCTGAATACATCTCTGAAATGCTTAAAAATATAAACCCAGCAGGTCTTTTAGATCCATGTGTGCAGGACTTTATGGCTATTGCACTGTACATATATATAAGATACATATGTATAGTGCAATAGCCATAAAGTCCTAACAGCTTGAGTAAGCTTCAGAAAGGTTTTTTACTCTATATTTTAAAAAAATATATCCAACATCTAACATGTTCTGGGAGCTGATTCCAGGTTTTGAGCTTCATAAAAGCTAAAAGCTGCTTCGCCGTGTTTAGTTTGGGTTCAGGTTACTACCACCTGACCTGCACACATGGATCTAAAAGACCTGCTGGGTTTATATTTTTGAGCATTTCAGAGATGTATTCAGGACTCAGACTATTTTGTTTTGATTTATAGACCAGAAGCAACACTATGAAATCGATTCTGTAACTAACTTCTAGTGTAAAGATTTTAGACCTGGAGTAATGTGCTCGGTTCTCCTGGTTTTGGCTCGAACTGTTGCAGCAGCAGCATTTTGAATGAGTTGCAGCTGTTCAATGGTCTCTTTTAGGAAGTGCGGTTAGGAGAGTGTTACAGACGTCAACCCTGCCGGTAATGAAAACTGTGGATTAGTTGCTCGAGGTCTTGTAGGGACAATAAGCCTTTAATTCTGCTGATGTTTTTAAGATGGTAAAAATGCCATATACAAAAGGGGGCTGGGTTATAAACACTGCTTATAATGCTAACAATTCATAATGCATAATAAATATAGCTGTAAAGTGTTATGCATTTTCATAACTAATGATAAGAACATGTGTAATGCCTTAGGAATGCATTATAACAACATGAATGTGTTCATAGTTTATTAAGGATTTGGGCTTCATAGGAAGTTTTACCAGTATTAGCATCTTCTTTCAAAAACATGGGGCAAAATTATTGGCACCATTAAAGAATCTTTAAAAGAAATGCAACGTCATCCATGGGGGAAAAAATGTAAATCGCTCTCAGTCTCCAGGAATGTTTTTGTTTGCCCTTTAACCATGTCCAGTTTCCATGAGTTATAAATATCATGACAAGTCAAAGCTGTCTGGCTACGAATGCAGAGTTTTCCCATGAGAGATTCTGCAATTTCACTGATTAATCGGATTAAGTTTCAATTTCTGTTTGTCTAACCATGTCAAAAGCTTTCATCTCATTATCGAACAATTATTGAATCTGCAGTAAGCACTTTATCTCGTTCGGTGTGGCTGAGAATCCGGAGCCTATCCTGGGAATACTGGGCGTGATGTGGGAATTCCTCCCGGATGCAGCGACAGCACACACACATTCACACGTAGGCATAATTCAGAGTCCCTTCCTCCTACCTCCATGTTTCTGGACAGTAGGAGTAAACCAGAGAACTCGGATGAAACCCATACGGACACGGCCAGAACATGTGAAGCTCCACAACAATCCATCAATCCTCAGCTTTTTTTTTTGTTCTCCTTTTTTTGTTATTTTTTGAGCACTACACACTCCCATACATGTTGGTTTTTTTTTGTTTGTTGAATCCTCATCTAAGAAGACAAACATGTTTCATAAGCTGTATAATATCCCTGCGTGATTTCTCTCAGCACGTCTCGTAAACACAGAGATGATGATCTCCGAGCAATTATTATTAAACATACTTCAATTGCGCGGCAGATTTATGATTATGAGAGCAATTATTTAGAACCATGTTGCCCGTTCCTGTTATTTAGGAGTTGAGAGAAGTTGAGAGAGTGAATTCATTTGGATACTTGTGTTTTTATTTGTTAGCACATAATGTTGCAATTCTGCTATATTTTCCCGAACATCTGAAGCTGTTACTGGTCGAGGCAGTGGAGACGTGTTGCTTCATAAAGGTCAACAATCTGTTAAATCCACCTTAAAATACATGGCCTTGGATTTCAGTCCTACAGGATTTTGCGCTTGTTTAATCAATGACATTAACAGCAATTTGTCATGTGATCGATATTTTTTGGCCAGAAGCTTTTAAGCAACATATTTTGATCAAACAGGCTTATCTCAAATGTCAATGTATCCCCTGGGTCTGGGACAACTTCCCGTGTTGTTCCCTCAGTAACAGCAGGGATATTTGTGGCTCCAAGGACATAAAGAGACAGTAGCACCCTTTTAAACAAACTTAGAATTTAATATGACATTCCCAGTGATTTATTCTTTCTCTCTCTCAAATTTAAGATCTACTAAATAGAATATTTTTGGGTTGTAGGGTATATATTTTCTTATTCAAACCCATTCTCCTCTTCAAAAATCATTATACAGGGTGTCAGAAAAGTCAGGAACCAATGAGAATATGTTGAGCGATTATGTCAGTGTGAACGAAAAACATGATACAGCGGCTAAGACAATGTGTAGAGCGTAACTCTGAACACGTAGAGCATATGCTGTAAATAATAAATACAATATTAATTATATGTAGTTTTACTCTACTTTTCAGACATCCTGTGCGTAAGATCTTCATAACGAGATGAAATCTTAGTCTTAGTCACATTAAATATGTTTATACACAACTTCTGGTATTTTCTAGCGGTATCCATTTTGTAAGGAATAAAACACTCCTTGTGTAGTAAAATATTGATTGTTGGGATACATCCTGAAATGTTTTACTCTTCTTAACCACAGCAATTTGTCAATGATTATAGTTAGTTTTTATTTATTAAAGAATAAACCCTGCTTTTTTAGAAAAGAAAAGAAATCTGTTTATAGTTGTAGTTAATATTGTGGAACATCTGTGAAAAAAAGTTACTTCCTGTTTTCAAATTCATTATAGCAGCTACAAAGAGTCATTCCCTCACCAGCCTCTCTTTTTTTCTCTCTCTTGAATTTAATAAGATGAAAATGTTCATGTTACCGGGAAACCCATAAAGCGTAAACTGCTCTGTCCTGAAGACTTGCTGACACTGGAGACTCCAGAGACACTGGAGGTGTATGAAATTGGGGTTGAGGAAAAGAGCATAGATTGCATTGTGTATAGTGTTATGGAAAAGTCATTTTACAAGTGGAACTTTATAAATCTCTATAGGAAAAAAAGACCATTGATGGTTTAATAAGAAAGTATACAGTCCATCTGAGACATCCTTAAAGGTTAGAAATACTGTAATTGTCTTAACCAGCCACATGACTGTCTGATATAATTCATGCACTTTCTGTGTACGAGTTAAACTGTCTCTGTGCTTTACAGTGTACGCTTTTCATCATGATAACGCTGCAGCATTGGTCCTGAGGTAAAACTGGTGGTCCTGGATCACTCAAAACGTTCTCATTTGTGACCAAACAATTGCTAACAGGGTTGGAAAATCTCAAAACGTGATGATTGCTAAGACAAAAAAAAAAGGAACAAATAGTGCTATGTTCTCATTGCATCGTAGGACAATCTTAATCATATTATAATCATAATCATATAATCATATAATCTGACTTATAGCATGTGTGCTCATAACTGATATCACACAATCTTCTGCAGATTTTTAATGATTTTAAGGGCATCATCTTGTACAGCGTGATACACAGTAAACCTATAAGACGGTTGGGTGTTTTCACACTCTGTAATGCTGCCATTAAATCCCTGGTATTCCTTGAACATTTCAAAATTAATGGCACACCCTGGCATGTCTCTAACCGAATGAAGCCAAGCTGCCAGTGGTTTGTGACTGGTCTTTTGAAATCTAATCTCACACCAACTCTTCCTGAGCTGTAGGTGGTTATTCTGCCACAAAATCTAATAGAACATGTTCCAGGCTTTCATGAAACCAACTCGATGCTCCCACTCAAAATGAAGCTTATAATCTTTTATTTATCAGGTACAAGATGTACAAGGATTTTTTTTTTTTCATAGTGTAGGTGTTACTATATAGGAAAAGGTATGAAGATATGAAAAAAGTGTGAAGTGTGTGTATACAATTATTCTACAAAACAGGAATTAAATAAGCTGAATATTTTAAAAAAACCCAGGCAATAAAAAAGAAAGATAATGTTATGCATCATGGCTGTGGGCTCTGGGCTGACTCCAGACCGGAGAAGTTTGCATATTATTTGTTTGTTATTTATAGACAGTTAGTTCAGTAAAGGATTATATTATTTAAAGAGCACTCTGGGTGTTGTGTTACACTGAAGTCTTGATATAATTACCCTCTAATCTAGGCTTTGTGTGTCCTAAAGCCTGTTTGGCCCCTTAATGAAACCTGAACTTTTTAATTCTAAAAATTCTATCATTCTTTTAATTCTACCTCTAACCCTAGATTTTGCGTGCGTAGAGTTTTCCACTAGAGGAGATCATCTCTGTGCGTATGACGCAAATTGCAGGTGTTTATACACTTTTCAGCTTTCCAGGTGGTCTCAGATTGATGATTTGTGCTTATGTGAACACAACAAATGGCACCCACGTGCTCAGAGATAGTCTCAGTATGCTTCATTTGGGGTTCATTTTGTGGTCCGGTTGAGTTTGTGTCTTGTGAAAACAAAGTAGTCCCATTCCGCTTCCTTTGTTTTATTTCTAAACAGCCTGCTGTCCATACATCACTGGAATTTTCTGTCACATTACACATAAAAACCAAGTGAAAAAAATACTCTAATGGCTGCCTGTGGGATCATCTGATAGAGGCATTGTGGCACTAGCAATTATGCGATTGAGCTTAAGTATATTAGTTTATTGTCATTGTTAAAAACAAGGACATTACAGGTTTGGGAGCGCTAAGAGCCGCTGCACCCATGAACGCTGCTGGACGCTTGTGGTTTTTCACTGCAGTTCTCTTTTTGAGCCATTTTGAAAGCCATTATCCATAATTCAGTGTAACACAGCTGGGCTCTGAGGTCTGAAGATGTCATGGTGTGAATGACAAGTGCACTGAGGCTCATCAATTGGTAAAATGTCCAGAAAGAGCACCGAGCTCCCTTTTGAATCTGCTTGTATTGTGAACACTGAAAGCATTGAGGTCACTTTCACGTCGACTTTAACGGGACTGAGTATGCTTCATTCAGGCTGTTTATACTGTATATAGAGTTCTTTTGAAATGAACTCTCGTCATGTTGCTACCTAACACTTCTTACTTTGTTGTGTCACCACGGGCAGCCGTTAGAGCATTTTATATTTGTGACGTGACAGAAAAATCTTTTTAGCCAAGTGATAAACTTGGAATCAAATGGACCACAAAATGAGCCACAAACGAACCCTACTGAGGCCATCTGTGAGGACGGTTTGCTTGGGGAGCATTTTAGAGGAATCTGAGTTCATTTGTTGTGTTCAAGTCATTGATTTGAGACCACTTGGAGTGCTAAAAGTGTGAAAAAACCCTAAATGAATGGCGTTCGCTAGATATATGGCAAATCAGTGAGGTGACATACACTATATGGCCAAAAGTATGTGGATATCCTTCCTAATTACTGAGTTCAGGTGCTTCAGCTACACCCATTGCTAACAGGTACATGAAATAAAGCACATAGCCATGCAATCTCCATAAACAAACACTGGCAGTGGGATGGATCATACCGAAGAGCTCAGTGACTTTAAATGAGGCACTGTCACAGGATGCCACCTTTGCTACAAGTCAGTTCGTGAAATTTCTGCCCCGGCCAACTGTAAGTGGTATTATAATGAAATGGAAGCTTCGAGGAGGAACAACATCTCAGCCACGAAGCAGTAGACCATGCAAACTCACAGAGCAGGACTGTCAAGTGCTGACGCACGTAGAGCATAAAAATCTCCTGTTCTCTGTTGCATCACTCACTACACAGTTCCAAACTACCTCTGGAAGCAACACCAGCACAGGAACTGTGCATCAGGAGCGTCATGAAACGGGTTTCCATCACCGAGCTGCTGCATACAAGCCTAAGATCACTATCAGCAATGCCAAGTGTCAAGCACAGTGTAAAGCACACCATGTTCTCTGGAGTGATGAATCATGCTTCACTATCTGGCAGTCTGATGGATGAATCTGGGTTTGGTGAATGCCAGGAGAATGCTACCTACCGAATGCAGAGTGCCAGCAGTAAGGTTTGGAGGAGGAGGGATAATGGTCTGGGGCTGTTTTTAAGGTTTTGGGCCCCTTACTTCCAGAGAAGGATAATGTTAATGCTATAGCACACAAAGACTTTTTAGAAAATTGTATTCTTCCAACTTTGTAGCAAGCGTTTGGGGAAGGCCCTGAATTCCTGTTCCAGCATGACTGTACCCCTGTGCACAAAGCAAGGTCCATAAAGACGTGTTTTTCGGTATGGAGGAACTCCAGTGGCCTGCACAGAGCCCTGACTGAACACCTTTGGGATGAACCGGAATGCCGATTGCAAGCCAGGCCTTTTCATCTAACATCAGTGCCTGACTTCACTCATGCTCTTTTGACTCAATGGGCACAAACTCCCTCAGACACACTCCAAAATCTTGTAGAAAGCCTTTCCAGAAGAGTAGGGGCAACTCCGTAATAACGCCCATGGGCTGACTCCAGACTGGAGAAGTTTGTGTACTATTTTTTGTTATTTATAGACAGTTTGTCAAGTAAAGGATTATATTATTTACAGAGCACTCTGGGTGTTGTGTTACACTGAAGTCTTGATATAATTACCCTCTAATTTGGCCTTTGTGTGTCCTAAAGCCTGTTTGGCCCCTTAATGAAACCTGAACATCCCTTCATACTTTTAATTCTACCTCTAACCCTAGATTTTTCGTGCGTAGATTTTTTACTAGAGGAGGTCATCTCTGTGATCATCTCTTTGACGTAAACGGAGGTTGTTTATAATTTTTTTTTTTTAGCATTCCAAGTTCTCAGATTGATGATTTGTGCTTACATGAACACAACGAATGACCTCACATTCCTCTGCAATGGCCCACATGTGAACCGTACTCAGAGATAGCCTCAGTATGCTTCATCTGAGGTTCGGTTTATGGTCTACATGAGATCACGTCTTGTGGAAACAAAAAAGTTCTACATTTGTTTGTTTTTATTTCTAAATAGCTTGTTGTCCACGTGATAAAAAGATACTCTAATGTATAATGTCTAATGTAACTCATAATTAGGCAATTATGTATTAATGCTTATGGACTGGTTATGGGATGGGATGTCTGACAGATGTATATAGGTGTGATGGTTGGGTGTTTACATATTTTTGGTTATATAGTGTACATAAAGAAAGGCTGTACGCCGAGGTGATGAGACGACAATACGCAAGCAACTAGTTTTACGGTTTTATTTCAGGTTTTTTTTCAGCATTGAACACACATTCTGTAGTTTGGAACCGTTCTGAAATGGCTGACATTGTGATAAGTGGAAAAAACTACACGGAAATGGGGGTAAAACCAAACCAAACCAAACAAAGAGGGGCTTGTATTGTAGACATTACGGTTGTCCTTGAGCACGCGCCTCTCCGGTCCCCGCTACAGCGTGCATTACGGTAAGCGTTGCGCTCGTGCTGGATTGCCGTTTGCCAAAGTGTGGTGCTGCGATGTGAAAGATTTGCTTCCAAACCGGGGATTGTGTGTGTTTTCCTTCTGTCCTGGGAGTGCAAGGTAAGCGTGTTGTTGTGTAGTGGTGGTGGTGGTGTGTTTATTGGGAAAGCATTCTGCCCTATGCTCCCTGGAACTGTTTATTTTTTTTTAAGGGGAAAAGTGGTAACAAATCGTACTTTTGTTCAGCATGTTGTCGTTGTTGTTGTCGTGCACGTCGTGCAGATTTTCACTTTGTAACGCGACAGTCACAGAAGATTAGAGACCAAACTTGCACTGATAGTTTCATTTATCAGCTTTACACAACTTCACATCCATCCATCTGAAGGGCTTGCAGCTTTCTAAACCACATTTCCTTCCTTCCATTTTATATGTGTGTCTGTGTGTGTGAGAGAGAGAGTGTGTGTGTGACGACTAATTAATTAACTAATTAATCAACTAATTAATTAATTAATTGGTATTTTAATATGATCCATTTTAATGAGCAGAGCTCTTGTGGATCTAAACATATGGTAGTGAAGATCCTGGTCAATATTTTCTCTTCACTTCATCTGTATAAGATCTTGAGCCTAGTTAGATATACAGAAGAAGAAGCCTATTAAATACTGATATTTTTATGTAATTCCCAATCCTTTTTTTTTTTTAATTTTTGGGGAATTCTATGTACAGGATCAGGAGCAGAATAAGCTACTTGTGAGGAATGCATCCATCCAGTCCCATCTGTTTTCCCCCTGTTTTTAAATGTGATATCCACATCAGAGCTCTGACTTTTGGTCGATAGCCGATAGAGATTCAGAGAGTCCTCGCAGAAACGGAGCCCACTTTCTCAGGAACATCATTTGCGTCTGATGTTCACCTGTGAGATCTGTGTTGAGTCAGTGACACACGTTCATGGTACATAAATACAGCATTAGATCAGAAATATATCAGATCTGTTACCAGTTCAGTATCGGATCCTTATTATGTGATTTTGACGCTCAATTTATGTCATTTGGGCATCATTTGGGCGTCATTTGGGCATCATAAGGACTATTCGGACGGGGTTAGTTTTCATCTGTTGCCAGATGACATGTGTAGGAATTATCATCAGACAAGGGCGTGTCTTCACGGTGCACTGATGGCCATAAGACTAAAAATTCCATGCATACTGCACGCACCTCATTTTAATGCAAAACTGGTTGTTTTCATCCTTTCGTCTGCTTCTTGTAGGGGGCGTGGCCACGTGAGGTCACATGACCTTAACATGTATGTAGGCTGTACCTGTGCTAGGAACTCAGTAACCCCGTAAATGTTGCTTCTCTGACACATCCTCCTATATTTTATCGTTCTGCATTTTAAACTTCATTTTGTTTTGTTTTTGTTATAAAAGATTAGAGGGATTTATCCCGTGCGAATAACAGAAACATGTCCGGAAAACGAATCCCTTCCGAATAGTCCTTATGATTCCCACGGGACATAACGTAATCTTTACCAACATGTCATTCAGAGGGGAGATATATGACCTGGTGTTATTCCAGCTCATTTTATCAAAGGTAAAAAAAAAACGGTCTGCACACACAGACCGTTAAAAAAAAAAAAAGAAAGAACTATGTAATCTTTCCAGGTGCGTGCACACACAGACCGTTAAAAAAAAAAAAAGACATCACAGGTTCGGACAGGAATAAAATCTCAGAGATACTCAGGTAATAATTGTAATGATTGTGCCTCCACATGTAAAACTAATCCCATCTGAATAGAGTTTCAGAAGTAGTGACTTTTCAACTTTATGTGAAATATAATTGTACTTTTTAGATTCAATTCAATTCAATTCAATTTTATTTGTATAGCGCTTTTAACAATGGACATTGTCACAAAGCAGCTTTACAGAAATAAATGGATTCACAAAAATATATTGTAAATATTTAAATTTATCACTGTGAATTTATCCCTAATGAGCAAGCCAGTGGCGACGGTGGCAAGGAAAAACTCCCCGAGATGATATGAGGAAG
>CM040464.1:1882620-1912827 GCA_022758105.1 Pangasianodon gigas | reverse complement strand
ATCTTCTCCTGTGATTCATTTACTTACCCTAAACTGGCCTGCTTGAGAATGTTTTAGCTTTACTTTATTGATGGTGAAGTCTTGGGATGTTTTCACACCTGTTAGTCCATTTGTCGAATCTGAATCAGAGCAAAATTGATTCTTTTGGTTTGTTTGCTCTTTGGTTAGTTTTGGTTTCACACTGTATGTTGATAAATGCTGGCTGTATATTTAAGAAAATGCTAGTGGAGGGGTGTTTAGGGCTGAAAACGTCCTCGTAAAACTCTTTCATTGATTGGTCAGAAATACTTTGATGTATAAAGTTAAACACACCTTTAACAAGTGCATGTAGAAAATGAATCATAAAAATCACCTGAGCATGGCGAACATTTTGTGCACCACATCCAGTGTTTATTTGTCTTTTACTTCTTCACTTAAAATCTCCAGGACATGAAGGTTCTGCAGTGCTACAGCTCTGTCCTTGGGCTTAGTTCGTGTCTCATATCTCAGTTTAGCATCTAGCAATAAATCGACAAAAAAAGAAAAAAATTACACAACGTGTTTGATTCACTTCCTGCAGTCAAGTCGATTCAGAGTCACATTGTTTTTCTCACTAGAGTTCAACAGAAAGCAGAGAGAGAACGCCTCTCTCAGAAGCTCTCGAGATCTTACCCGAGTGTGACCGCTGTGTTCTGCCTAAAGAACCGCAGCGAGGCGGAGAACACACCAAGGTTCTGTTCAAACCCACTAAACACTATGCATGTGAAAGAACCCTCTGTGGTCTGACGGTCACAGCGATAGAGGCTTAGCTGCAGGAATTTGGGAACATTTTTCAGGTCTTGGTGAATTATTTACTCCCTGAGCTGAGGTCAGGTTTGTGCTTGGCTGTGTCTGAGTGTGAGAGAGGACGTGATGTTATCCAAGCTGTTCAATCATCTGGGTTAGTCTCAATATGTTTAATTATTCTTTAAAATAATCCTTTTTCTGATAATCATCAGGATCATGGATCCTGAGAACTTCATTTTAGAGTAAACATTCCCTTCTCAAGACTTTTGAAGTCTCCTCTTTTAAAAATAACATTTCAGACCGAGTATTTCAGATGGCGTAATCACTGTTTCTATGGTAGTCATTATTTTTCGATTAACTTTCTGACCATGAGTGGAAAATGGAAGCTCTTGGCTCTACTGTGGCTAATCAGTGAGAGAAAAAGTGATTTTCTACAGAAAGAAAAAAAAAGTACACACTTTCCTGTGTACTGTGGTTTCGGTCTCTGCCTTGCAAGAGCACAAGGCCACTGATTGGCTGCAGGTCAGATTTATTTCCTGCGCTCACAATGGCTGGAAATGGGCCTGTAACACAGCAGTAATTATGTAGTTATATTTAAAGTGACCTTGGCTTGATTTGAATTGAAATCCCTTCATCGTCTGCGCAGAACAGCCGCAGGTAGTAAATCACGTGGCTTTGTGTCGGTCAGAAAGCCGGAGAGCTCGACATGGAAGGCCTCTGCTCTGAGTTGGTCAGTCTCCGGAGCAAAGAACAAAACAACAAGTGAAATGAATGTCCTGTGTGTGTTTTTTGTGTGTCGTAATTTCAGGATCCATTACACCCCGAGGACTGACAGTTTGCCTCGTATGCCGCTTGAGTCATTCCCCTGAAATGTCGACAGTGACGAATGTTAGTGTGAGGGTTAATCAGTGCCAGAGAATAGCTCCCTTGACATGTAGGCTAGCTGTGAAAATCAGAGGAAGTCAAATCTAGGTTTTTTTTTTTTTTCCCACGTTTTTTTCCCCAAAGTACGTGACGCACTGTTGAAGACTTTGCCTGCAGGTAAACAAGCCTTGTCATGTCCTGTCTCTTCATGTGGGCGAGTCTGGGTTAGGGAAAGAGAGGAGTGTTACACAGAGATGCACAACAAATTGAACGGTTTAAAAAGCGGTCTAGAAGCCGGCACTTAGAGATCATTTCCACCGGATGGTGCAGCACCTGGGATGAGCCTGGACTCTGCGTGACCACTAGGGGGCAGGAAGAGAAAAACCGCACGAAAGTCGTAGTTCACTGTATTAGAAAGAACAGATTAATTAGAAGGAAGTTTACTTCATGATCACACGTTTTTACTGTTTGATTGTAAATCACTGATTATGTTCGTGATTTTAGGTAACGATGACAACCGGTCAGAGAGTTTTCGAATTTTCTTCACAATTCAAGACGAGATAAATATGAGCATGGATATCATGTATTCAAAGATGAGATAAGTCTTTTCAGACGCTATAATGACAGAAATGCAAATAATTATCCCAAAGCGCTGTTGAATTCTGGATTCTGATTGGTCGAAGATTGTTCATTAATTTTCTATAACAGCAGCTTTGACAGTGTTACAGCTACAAATTACAGGTTTATGTACATTAACACACTCGAAATAATAAGTTATCGTTTCTATAGTAACAGCTCATTCACAGCGACTCGTACGGCAGACGCTCCAGATAAACACGTGTAACCGTTTTCTTTTCAAAGACGTTTATTTAACATTGATGGAAGGAGTCTCCAGTGTCAGAGGTAAAGCTGTAACATGAAGGTTTCCAACATCTTCAGGACAGGTTATGCTTTTTTCTCGGTAACAAAAGATGACAAATTTATTTTTTTTTGTCTTACTAAATTTGAGAGAGTGATAGAGAAAAAAGAGAGAGGCTGTTGAGGGAATGACTGTTTATAGCTGCTATAACGTACGTGAGAACGGGAACTAAATTGTCTCACAGACATTCCACACCATTCAGTGTAGCTATAAATGGATAGAATGTACAACCTGTTGTTCGTTTATAAATGAAAAATCGTAATTGCTGTGAGGTAAGAGGAATAAAACACTCGGGGACGTGCTGTTATAGGAGAAGGTTCAGGTCGATAACAGTAACTCCACTTCGTCACGTCACGCCTTGTTATCACGCACTTCATCACGTCACGCCCCGGTTATTATTTTCCCATAACAGCACCACAAACGAAATGACCTCACACTAGTACATGAAATCTGTATTTATTAAATTATTGAATATTATTTGAAATGGTCTAATTTTCGCAGTGCTATCTTTTTTTAAAAAATTGTGAACATTGATTTCAAAATATATAAATATGGTAGCAAACTGAATAAAAGAAGAAATAATCATATGGATGCATATTGTGATGTGTTTTATGTCCTAAAATGACCTAAAACTTTATACACACACACACACACACACACACAGCCCTGTGTAAAGCTTCTTCCGGCTCTGGTGTTGTGTTGATTAATTAATTTATTTTGGTTGGAAACTCCGTGGAGGGAGCGTGTTGTGCTGCGTGAAGGGGAACATTAACAGCCTGCAGGTTAATGAGTCCTAACTCCGCCGGATGTTTGGAGCACCAGAGGATACCTGTGCGAGACGGGAGATTTCTGAGCCTGGCTTTTTATTTATTTATTTTGTATTCAGGTTATGTAAGCACACGCATAAAAATCAGCCAGGGAAAACAAGCCTTTATGACTTTTACCTTTTTTTTTTTTTTTCTTTTTTTTTTAGCAGAGTGGTTAGAGATTACCGAACTCTCTTGTTGTCTTTCTGTTTATTGAAGTCAGCCATGAAAATGCAGTGGTTTTTTGTTGTGTTGTGTGCAGTGTGTACGTCCTTGGTCTCGTTTGCATCCAGTGCATTTCATCTATGGTTTCCTTTGTAGAACACAGTTAGCAATTTGCATAATGACTGGATTTTTTTTAGCTATACTCCTCATGAACCAGGAATTAAAAATCATACATATCTACATATCGCACCATCACAACAATGAATCCGTGTCATGTAAGGAACAAAACAGTTGGGGGTGTGCTGTTACAGGAAAATAATCAACGAAGAGGTGGTATGATGAAGCGGAGTTACTGTTGCCAGCCACAAAGCACATCCTGAAGTGTTTCATTCCTCTTCCATCACAGCAGTTTTCCAATAATTACAAATGTTTAATTTAATTAAAAATGACACATCATACTTTTTATCCATATATAGTTACGTTTAATGTCGTGGAACATCTGAGAAACAAGCCCCTGTTTGCGCTTGCGTTATAGCAGCTGTAAACAGTTGTTCCCTCACCTCACCTCTCTTTTTAAATCCATACGCAACTTTGTCACGTTATCGAGAAACCGTAAGTCCTAAAGATGCTGGAAAAGTTACAGCTTTCCCTTTGACTGTTACAAAGTGCTCACACTGGAGACTCCTTCCTTAAGTGTTAATTAAACATCCACAATTAATCCACACCTTCCGACCAATCAGGACGAACAATTCTACAGAGCTGTGGGATAAATCCGACAGTAATAACGACGTGAAATTAATAGGTGCAGATTAAGCAGATTTATTTAGCGGACACAAAGAAATATCAAGCGTCTTGAATTTCCATTTTTTTTTTTTCTCCCTCATGATTAAATACTGCGTTTTAAATCTGTGTGACTCAGCCAGGAAATTCTGCTCGCTTTCTTCTCGAATACATTAGCAGGAAGGAGTTCAATATTCAGGTCGATACTCGCTGCTTTTCGAGACTGCGTCTGTATTACCAGCCGCAGAGTGCAATAAATCCTCCCAAATTTCATTTTAATTGAAAAGAGACGCAGTAATTACACAATGTCCACTTTATCAAAAGTTCTAATGTAGCATTTCTAAGAAAAGCTAATGAACTGTACGTTCTCTGAGCACCTAAATGGATCCCATTTGCTGTTTTTTTGCTTGCTTGTTTGCAACGGACCTGTTTAAATGGGTTAAGAGCAAACTGCAGGATGGCCTTGGCCTTTACATCTACATTAAACTGATTTCCACTGACATGCGGTCAGGGAAAGTGGATTCGTTGTCCTTCCTCAGTCAGACTGATAGATGTGCGAGAGGAGTTTTCAGACTCGAGCCTAATTAGCCCTATGGATCCTTCTCAGACACCGACTGTCCAGAAAAGGCAGTTCGATAAATGAACAGGTCCAGTGGAAACCGGCCATCGCCATTACTGTCATTGTGTAGAGACAGATTTAGTTCCTGGATGTCTTATAGATGTGTAAAAATCTAAATAAATAAAATCGTTAGCATTGAAGTAGTAAGCGTGTATGAGACAGGGTTCTTGTGCTGGAAATCTGTGTCTCCTATCTAATTATAATATTCAAATATCTGTTATTGAGAGTTAACGAAGGGATGTTGGTGGAGGAGAAAATATCTTTAATGCTGTGGTGGCCATGTTGTGACATTTGTGTTTGAGAGACGTAATCGAGTGAAATAATAAACACACAATAAACACTTGAGCTCAGTATCAGCTGATCTGTCAGTAAATATATTTTCATATTATATTTGCTAAACCAGTGAATGAAACGCAATTGAAGAGAGCAGCTGCTATAAAATGAGTTGTGTACTGGAGCACTTATGATTTACCGTGCACAGTGTCACAGTGTTAATCTGCAAACCCGCTGGTTTTAAAGGAACGTTATTGGAAATGTATTGTCTACCACATGGACTAAAGATGGCTATGGATGTTCTTCCTTGTTGATGGGTTCCCTTTTGAGTCTGGTTCCTCTCAAGCTTCTTCATCATGTCATCTCAGAGTTTTTTCTTGCCTCTGTTGCCTCTGGCTTGCTCATTAGGGATAAATTTAAAATTTATATCCGGATTCCTGCTTTGTGACAGTGTCCATTGTTAAAAATTCTATAAATAAAATAAAAATAAAATTGAATTGAACTTTATCTTGAACATCCTGCTTCCTGTCTGCCCGTCCGCCCCCATCTGCATGAGAATAAAATCACCCGCTCCTGTCTTCATGAGAGTAAAAACCGCCTCTGTTAGAGTAAAAACCTCCTGCTGTTGGATGTATGAGAGTAAAAACTGCCCACCGCTATTAGAGAAACATCTGCCCTCTCCCACCTCCATGAGAGTAAAAACTGCCACCATGAGAGTAAAAACCTCCTTCTCCTGCCTCCACGAGAGTAAAAACTGCCACCATGAGAGTAAAAACCTCCTTCTCCTGCCTCCACGAGAGTAAAAACTGCCACCACGAGAGTAAAAACCTCCTTCTCCTGCCTCCGTGAGAGTAAAAACTGCCTCCACGAGAGTAAAAAGCTCCTTCTCCTGCCTCCATGAGAGTAAAAAGCTCCTTCTCCTGCCTCCATGAGAGTAAAAAGCTCCTTCTCCTGCCTCCATGAGAGTAAAAAGCTCCTTCTCCTGCCTCCATGAGAGTAAAAAGCTCCTTCTCCTGCCTCCATGAGAGTAAAAACCACCTCCATGAGTGTAAAAAGCTCCTTCTTCTGCCTCCATGAGAGTAAAAACCTCCTTCTTCTGCCTCCATGACAGTAAAAACCTCCTTCTCCTGCCTCCATGAGAATAAAAACTGCCTCCCTGAAAGGAAAAAGCTCCTTCTCCTGCCTCCATGAGAGTAAAAAGCTCCTTCTCCTGCCTCCATGGGAGTAAAAACCTCTTTTTCCTGCCTCTATGAGAGTAAAAAGCTCCTTCTCCTGCCTCCATGAGAGTAAAAAGCTCCTTCTCCTGCCTCCATGGGAGTAAAAACCTCCTTCTCCTGCCTCTATGAGAGTAAAAAGCTCCTTCTCCTGCCTCCATGAGAATAAAAACTGCCTCTCTGAGAGGAAAAACCTCCTTCTCCTGCCTCCATGAGATTAAAAACTGCCTCCATGAGTGTAAAACGCTTCTTCTCCTGGCTCTGTGAGAGTAAATCCTTATTCTTAAACTTGTAAAAGTAATCCAGGAAATGAAAAAGCATGGTTGTACTGCTGTAATATAGGAGTAATATAAACTCCAGCACACTGAGGCAGGAGTCATTTGCTTCCTCACAGCCTCCCGACTGCACATTTTCTGAAGATATTGGAGGAAAAAAGTCTTAAAAATGTGTGTAGATTTTAATTGAACTGCAGGAACCCTGTCTGAGTCAGATAAAAGCCAAACCCACCGTTCCTGTGATTCAGTTCATTAAATTCACAAGAGTAATATAGTGAGTGGCAGACCAAGGCCGCCGTATTCATCACGAGTTCATATGCTGCACTTCACTTGAGTCAGCAGAGTGAGAGGGGTTTTTATTTATTCATTTTTTGCCATTTGTTTAGCTTGTGATAACAGTTCCCTCTAGTCGACTGAGCAATAGGTTGAGAGCAAATACAAATACTCGGACTTGAAAAGCAGATTAAACAGATTACACCGACTCCCCTTGCATGAATAATAACCATTTCATTATAATAAAGGGCTAAAGGTTGTTTTGCTTTTCCTAAGCGTCCATTTTGTGTTTGGTTTTCACATAAAGCTTATTTATGTTAAGTAGTATTTCTGAAGAAAGAGTCTACGCCGTGTTAATTATCCATTAGGAATAACCCGGCTGTTTGAAATTAGATTTAGCCTGTTTTAGGTGCAGTCGAATCAAGCAGTAATTAAAGGTGAAATAGTCAATTATTTTTGTATTCATTACTTGCAAGAAATAACCTGAACATACACATGTAGAACATGATTTAAAAAACAGGTTTAAGCCATGTCCTCAGCAAAAGTGTCTTAAGTTGCTATGAAAACCCATTTGGAAAACTGACTTCCGGTCCGGAATGCTTGTTTGTGTTTGGATGCACTTCCTGTCAGTCATTTTATAGACACTATACTCTACAGGCCACTGTAGATCCTATGGGTGGAGCTTCGTGATAAAGGACGGGAGTGGCATCGAGGAGTAAAAAAAAAAAAAAAAACACCTAGCAGTGAGACCTAATCTTAAAAAAAAAATAGACTAATCTTACATAATGCACCTTTAAAGAACACAGGATATACCATATATGGATATAAAAAGAGGCAATCTGAATGCTTCATATAGGTATGAACAGAGTATTTATTCCAATAATCAAGATAAAGTTTTTATCCAGGACGTTTTGAATTTTTATTTCAGCATCATGGGTTCATTCAAGCGCTTTATCTTCTTTATTTCCCCGTTTATATATATATATATGTATACACACACACACACACACACACACACATATATGTATACACACACACACACACACACACACACATATATATATATATATATATATATATATATATATATATATATATATCGCTTTGAGAGGCGGCGAAGTGTGAAATGTATTTTTAATAGACGGAGTGAAAGCCGCGTGAGTGATGTGTGCCTACACACTGCTGCATCAAGTTCTGATGATGTGCCAACGATGTACCAGCGCTCCATGCTGTTGATGAATCACCGCTGAGGCTGGAATATGGAAATGAACGTCAGCCCCGGATCGTTGCAGCAGACACGCTCTCCATCGCTCTCCATCGCGCTCCCTCGCGCTCCCTCGCACTTCATTTCCATTAAGATGTCTCTGAGCAGCTCTGAGGTTTTAAACGGAGTGCAGACCTTCAGGACGGAGTTCTGTTCGCTTACAGATCAGGAGAGTTCTTATTATCATCTGCACTAGCGCTGGGTGATTTCAGGGCCACTGTTTAAAAAATGTAAAAAAGCAAGATTTTAAGAATAATGTTGTAATAATCCGGAAAAAAAGTCCCAATATATTAAGAGAAAAAAAGTCATAATATTTTGAGAAAAAAGAAATCATCATTCTTAAAATTTTTCTCGAGATTTTTTTCTCGTAATCTCATATTATGATTTTGTTTTTGATTTGGATTATGGTTTTTCTCAAAATATTACGACTTTATTCTTGAAATATTGCAATCTCATACAGCGTATTATGACTTTTGTCAGAATATTGCGACTTTTTTTCTCGTAATATTGCAACTTTATTTTCAATATATTGCGACACTTATCTCGTAATGTAAACTATTTGCCTTAAATTTGTACAAAGACACATTTGTACAATGATTTTGTACTTAAAAAATCTTTTCTTTTATTTTGACCACTGGTTTGTGTATGTTTTTTTCTGGCCGCAAAAATCTCTAAATCTGAACAGGTGCCCTGTTCTTCAGATACTTTAAATAACAGTGGCCTTTCATTGCTTATCTGTGTGTGTGTGTGTGTGTGTGTGTGTGTGTGTGTGTTTTAGTGCTCCAAACCTGATAGAAAATAAGCTTCAATGACACATACTGTTTTTTCCTTCAGAGAACATTTGTGAGCTCTCAGACCCCCTTAGATGAAAATGCAGAAACTCAGCACGCTTTCACTGTAGACCTGTTCCACTTTTCCTCCGCCCGGCCTCGCATCATACACGGCTTCAATATGAATCAAGAACGAGTGTTTGTTTTCTTATCGCATCCTTTTCATCACTCTCTACTTGTTAACAGTAGATTATACAACAGTTAGCTCCGATCCACGAATCTGATTGGACGAGCGGCGTTCCAAGAGTGTTGATATTTAAAATAACGACACTGGGACGTTGCGCTGGTTGTATCACTTCGCTTTTCTGTTTATTTTTCCCGCTACGTAAAATTCGAAATCTAGCAATAGTTCGTTACTCTGATACCGTTACTGCACTTACAGTTACCATGGCGACACGCAACACTATCCAGCTGTGGCTTCTTTGGGAACTATTTTTGTTGATGGAACAAAAGTAAACAAAACATTTTACACACATTGTGTCTGAAATGTCAGTTTCTAAAAACTAAAACACGTGTCTAGGTAGAACAAGCTAGTTTGCTCACGTCCTGTTTATGTGCATTAATTAGCTTATTAATGCTAGCTGATGAATCAGTCCTTTGCCTTTTTTTTTTTTTTGCATTATTCCAGGTTTGTTTTTGTTTCACAAAGCTACGAAGCAATGCCACAAAATAATTAGCATTAGCCAGTTCGATAATGTTCACTTTATTTTTGTGAGAGAGTTACTGAATTAGCATTAGGTTCGGGTGATTACGGGAACCGAGGAAAAACCCTGACGTTTTTAAAAACTGTGACGTATTTTCAGATATTTTACAGATGGCTGCTATTTCTCCTCTGAGACCTGGAAAAGGAAGTTGGGGTGTGCACGAAGTTGTGTAACAAGCATCGAAATATTCTCTACTCCTAAAAAATTCCTCGTGCTTAGCTGCCCCACACTAACTCTTCTCCTTTCTTCAGCCTCATTCGAACCAGCCGCTGATTCGATCGTGTGATACGCACGCCACAGATTCCATCCACATCTGCCATGACCTTTTTTTTTTCTTAGCTGGAGAGTTTGTTGCCATGGCGAAGGGAATGCAAGTGAGAAAAAAACCTTGATGCTGGATGTGGCACAGATCAGGATGCTAATCATATCTCTGATATCACCTTCACCTGACAGTCGTGCGTTCCTTAAACAGTGGGATGTTAATGACCAAACGAGTGCAGAGCTGTTTGTTTAAGATAAACGAATTTTAAGAGGTAACCCAAGCGACGAGATTAAAAAAAAAAACACCAAACCCAGGAGATGGACTGCTCTGTCAGTGGTGGGCAGGATGGGTTCGCTGGATGTTGGCTGATCTATTTTAATGCGCTCTTTGACGTGCAGTAGGTGTGAAGCTCGTGTTAGAGGAACACGTGGTGGTGAGAACGTGTTTATAACAACGTGCTGAGGCACTTCCACTCCAACATAAACCATTCTGCTAACACAAGCTCACAGATAAGTGAAGTCCCTGGGTTATATCAGAGCTGTTCAGAAAATCACCTCAGTTTTATAAAGTTTACATTTCTCTAGCGAAACAGCTGAAGCAGCGTCGTGCCGGCGTTGACCGATTAATCCTGCGCTGTTCGACAGAGTGTTTGTTTACCTCTTGTACAGACGGCGATCTGTGTTTCCTGTTAATATTTAATCTCTGTAGAATCTCTCATTTTGCACATTTTCCACATTTAACGCTTTGACTCTCGATAACTTGATAACTTATTGACCTGTTCGTAGGACTGTTTACTGACATCCACGTTTATGTCACATTACACCACAGGACTGCTGAATTCTCGATTCTGATTGGTCAGAAGGAGTCAAGTCGTTCTAATACGTTATTGTTTCTATAGTAAGAGCTTGTACTTGTACAGGGACTTGTAGGACGGATGTTTATAATCCACTGTTCACAAACGGATGTGAGAAGACGTTTATGTAACATTTATGGAAGGAGTCTCCAGTGTCAGTGCTTTGTAACAGTCAGAGGTAAAGAGGTAAAGAGGTAGCTTAAGTTTTCTGACATCTTCAGGACAGAGGAATTTACGCATTTTTTCTGGTTTCTCGGTAAAAAAAAAAAAGACATCAGGCTGCGTTTTTTTTGTTTGTTTGTTTATCACGACTGTAATAGAACAACTAATACAATGAGAACGATTGTTGCTGTAACGTAGCTGCTGTAACGTAAGCGAGAACAGGAGCTAACTTGTTACACGATGTTTTGTTAAATGTAGCTAGAAACGGATAAAAAACAAAATTTGGATAAGACAAAAAAATTTGATTTCGAAAAGTTTTTTTTATAACTGGAAGTGTTTATGATGTTTACATAAACAGACATTTTTGTTAGGATTTATTATATTATTTTTATACTTTATACTTTATTCTATTTATTGTGTTTATTATTTTTGTATTCATTATATTACAGTGTGTAATAATTAAGTGAAAGAGTTTAACTGAATAAAAAAGACTGTGGTCATGTTTTCAGCGTTACATTTTCCTGCATTGTTTTTAAGTGAAGTGCTTCCAAGAAATATTCAAAAATATCATTTTAAAGCTTAGTAGTTTTTAAAGAAAGAAAATATATTTCGGATGGGTATCGATATCGGCTGATACTCGAGGCTTCAGTATCAGAATCGTGCCATTTTTATTCCTCGTACAATCACAGTGACATGACTGTGTGGATTTTTACACCCACTCCAAACGCGTCAGTGTGTAAAAGTCAACGAGAAACGGAAAGCTCAGTGCTTCAGATAAGAGCGAAAGAAATGAATGACAGCCAGCCTGTGATAATTAGAGGTTGATTATCAGGGAAATATCAGCCACAAATGTGTGTTTGTGATCTTATGAAAAGCACAAAGTTCACACCGTTCAGTGTTGCCAAGCAACTACGTACTAACATTTGCCATTGGGATAATGAGAGATGAAAGAATAATTGGATGAGCTGTCGTGTCAGAAAGATAATAATAATAATAATAATGTATCACCACAATGGAAGTGATAGCGTGGTGAGAGTCTCTGTTGGCGAGAGCGTTAGCGAGAGCGTTAGCGAGGGGGAAGCGGGACGGCGGTCACTCGAGAATGAGTGACAGGTGTGAAATCAACAGGTGCCGGTGTTCACGACCAGGTGGACTCCTCGTTTTGGCCGGAGACTGCACAGCGTCTGTGTACGTCAAAGAAATATTCATCATTTCATCATCTGGTAATCAAAAACGCATCGTTTTTGTATTATTGCTGCAACAGGAAGATGGCGTTAATAATTCCTCTGAAATGATGAGAAATTTCAGAATCAATGAATATATCAACAAAAAAGACGTGCAAATGGTACTTTTAGTTAGTTTAATTTGCAGGTTAATTCGGCAGGATTACATATTTTGATAAAGGAAATGATGAAATGGTGCCGTGTAAATTCCATGGATTTAAAAAAATAAATAAAACTGAAGATAGAAAATTAGGCCTGGGTGATATGATGGAAATATTGGATCATGATACTTGAAAGCATTTCCCAAAGTTAACGCCCCCCACCCTCCCCCCAGAAAAAAAAAAAACAGTAGTGCTATTAATAAATACATTTATTTTTAATAAATAAATAAGAACAAAAATTTATTAATTTCTACAACTGCACAAAAAAGTAACACTGAAGAGCAGAAGAAATAAAAAAAATATGGAACCTTGTACAGATACAAAATTTTCTTTTGCTCAAAAAGAGGAAAAAAAATGTTTGAAAATCTTTTTTGAAAGATTCAATACAGCTAGAAAATTAGGACTGGCCGATATGACAAAAATATTGTATTGTGATACTTGAAAGCATTTCCCAAAGCCAGCAACAACAACAACAAAAAAGATTCCAGTAGGGCTGTATTAAACAAACAAACAAACAAACAAACAAATAAATAAAATGTATTAATTTTTACAACTGAACAAAAAAGTAACACTAAAAAGCAGGAGAAATTTTTTTAAAAAATGAAGAGATGGAACATTTTACAGTTTGAAGATTCAGTACAAAATGTTATTTAGCTCAAAAGGAGGAAAAACAAAAAATTGTAAAAAAAAAAAAAAAGTATAATTTGAAAGATTCAATACAAATTTTTAACATCAGAGTTTGTATTTGTTAATAAAAAAGTTCCAAAAACATATTGCGATATCTCAGAAAAGTCTATCCTGATGCAAGTTTTCACGATTTTGGTGTTGTGGTTTTATTATTTTTTCTTTTCTTTTTTTAAATGTCTGGAAAGATTGGAAAAAACGTCTCGTGTGCAGTTTTCATGATCCTGTTCCCCTCTCAGGTTCTGGTTCTTGGCGAACAGGAGAGGAACCTGATGTGGTCTTCTGCTGTTGTAGCTCATCCACCTCAAGATTCACAGCATATGAAAAATATACTTTTATATTTTTACTGAATCACTTAAAAATCCTCCATTGAGCTGAGTGTTCGTGATAGTTGCCACAGTTCTCACCTCATTAAAACTGAAATAGTGGAAATGCTGGATGATTAAATAGTTTATTGTGATATTTTAAAACAGAACTCCATGATCAGGGTGACAGAATCAATATTGCACAAGCGTTCTCATGAGCATTAACTAAAACCTGCCTGATTTTTATGTTATGCCAATGTGCTGCTGTTGCTGCCACGTGATTGGCTGATTGGATAACCGCATGAATGAGCAGGTATACCAGTGTTCCTAATAAAGTGGACGGTGGGTGTATACACCTTTGTGAAATTATTTGACAGGGAATATCTCGCACCATTTGAGACATATTGAACGAAACCATTTTGTTCAGTCTAGAAAAGCAAAACGGTGAATGAAATTCCTGCAACATGACAAGTTGGGGTAATTATTTATTTATTTATTTATTTATTTTTTGGTTACGTTGCTGCTTTATTAAAATTGGAAGTCTATAAACCTGATCTTTTGAAAGGTTTTGATTTAGTTCGGTCTTTATTTGGTTGAAAGCTTTTTTTTTTTTTTTTTTTTTTTGTATTATTATATTCCATCAGCTCTACAAGCCCATTGTGCGTGAACACTGAGCTGTTGTGTTTGTAGTGAATGTCCCGACACATCCGTCTCGTACGCTTAGAGCGGTCTGAGAGCGAAAGCGTCAAAGCCCCGATACATTTCAGCCAACAGATCTTTCTGTTATAAACGCTGAACATCATAAAGGGCTCTTTTTTCATTCTGTGGTGATTCATTTTTTTTTTCCACATATTTCTGCTGTTTTGCATGAGAAGACTCGTTGCTATTTGCATGGGATGGTGTGTATGAAAAGGCTTTTCTGTAATAAAGCATTATTAACTGGACAACTGGATGTCTGCATATTGGACGCCAGATCTGTTATCATAGCTGACTATCTCGGTCTCTGAAACTTTTTTTCTTCTAGAGAATAATTTATGTTAAAGATCCTCCTCCTACACAGGAGATTTGCAGATCACAGTGTGTGTGTGTGTGTGGTAGAGTTTGCGGCTGTATGTTCAGGAAATCCTTCTTTCAGGGCAAAATTTCTTGCATACAAAGGTCTGGATAAACGTCTAGCATTAACTTAACCGTTAGCGATAAATTTACGGCTATAGGTAAATAAGATAATTTGAATTTGCAATTGCCCAGCTGCTCATGGGAACTCTCATTATGCAGTGAAAAGAGGTGTCAATGCAAGTGAAGGAGGCCCTCATTAAGCTGAAAAAACAAAACAGACGTATCAGAGAGATAGCAGAAACTTTAGGAGTGGACAAATTAACAATTTGGTACATTTCTAAAAAGGAATGCACTGGCGAGCTCAGCAACACCAAAAGGCCAGGAAGACCACAGAAGACAACTAAAGTGGATGAATGCAGAATTCTTTCCTTGGTGAAGACAAACCCCTTCATAATGTCTAGCCAAGTCAATAACACTCTGGAGGAGGTCGGCGTATCATTGTCAAAGTCTACAATCAAGAGATGAAAACCAGAGATTACCTCAAGATGCAAACCTCTGGTAACCCTCAAGAACAGAATGGTTAGATTAGACTTTGTTAGAAAACATCTAAAAAAAAAGCCTGCCCAGTTTTGGAACAAGATTCGTTGGACAGATGAAACCAAGATTAACTTGTACCAGAATGATGGGAAGAGAAGAGTATGGAGATGGAAAGGAAGAGCTCCTGATCCAAAGTATACCACATCATCTGTCAAACATGGTGGAGGCAGTGTTATGGCATGGGCATGAATGGCTGCCAATGGAACTGGGTCACTAGTAAGGCAAAGAAATGAAATGTCCTTAAATGGCCGAGTCAGTCACCTGACCTCAACCCAACTGAGCTGCTTTTCACTTACTGAAGACAAAACTGAAGGCAGAAAAACCCACAAACAAGCAGCAACTGAAGACAGCTGCAGTAAAGACCTGGCAAAACATCTCAAGGGAGGAAACTCAGCATTTGGTGATGTCCATGGGGTCCAGACTTCAGGCAGTCATGCACTGCAAAGGATTTGCATCCAAGTATTAAAAATAATCCTAATATTTGTAATTATGTTAGTTTGTCAAATTATTTTTGAGCTTGTGAAAATGGAGGGATTCTGCAAAAAAATGGCTAATTCCTAAACGGGTAAAAACCCCTTGAATTAAAGCTGAAAGTCTACACTTCCATCACATTTTGATTGCTTCATTTCAAATCCATTGTCGTGATGTACAGAGGCAAAATTACGAAAATTGTGTCACTGTTCAAATACTCATGGACCCGTCTGTATTTCACCAGAGGACAGATGTTTGACGTGTCCATTCAGATCAAGAAGGTATAGCACCATGTTTTAGGTGTTTCTGGGCAGTTGTTTTCGAATAGTCAGATTATATGAAATGCTACAGAAGTTTACGTGCTGCCTCTTAAAACGCTCACCTTCGTCCCAGCGAACAGCACATCGCCATTTCTTTGTCACAAGCACATCGTTAGGAAATGAGTGCAAAGCTCAAGTCCGGATGTTTGCTTGAATTATTTTTGCATTGCCGTGCTTGCGAGCCAACCATTGTTCACTATCTGACAGGAAGTTTTGAAACGCTACTACATATGCTTCTGCATTCGTAAACATTCAACTGAGATAAAGGTCCAGCCTGGAGTTTTTTTTATTACCTTTCCAGCCACTGTGAACTTTTCAGGTTAGTCTGATCTGTCAGTCTGAGTGTGCTGATGTGTTTCAGAAAGATAAACAGTCTCTCTCTTGGCTTCTCTCTTCATTACACTGAGGGCTTAAGAGCCGAGCGCCACGCGGGATCGTTACATCACGAATCTGAACGCTGTTCATTAACACTAAGCCGATGATTCATTTTAAACAAGCTTTGAGCAGTGAGTACAGAGAGTGTCTGAAAATATTCATAGAATATAATGATGTAGAATAACGAAGACAAGTTAATGTTCTACGCTATTTAATTAGTGTGTAGTTTTTGGTAGTTCGCATTGTATGTGTTAGACAAATTATTTACTTTTAGTACAAGCTGTATTGTGATTTTCTTGCTCTGTGATTTTCTTTCTCTGCTCAATTACATTTGGCTTTCATGGGGACTTAAAGTCAGAATATGTTATTTCAATCCCTTGTTTATTATATAAGGAATAAAACACTAATCAATAACAAGGAAGTGTGATGAAGTGGAGTTTTATCCTCTTATACCACAGCAATTTGCAGATGATTATATTTTTTATTATTGTTATTAAAGAACGACACGTCTTACCTTTTTTTTAAAAATACATTTATCTTTACATTTAATGTCATGGAACGTCCATGTAAGAAGTTAGTTCCTGTTCTCTCTCAAGTTATAGCAGCTATACATGGTCGTTCTCTCATCAGCCTCTCTCTTGAAGTCAAAAAAAAAAAAAAAAAATGCAGCTGCGGAACCGCAAAACGTAAACTCCTCTTTCCTGCAGATGTTGTAAAATGTTACAGCTTCAGCTCTGACACTGGAGCTGGAGACTCCTTGCATAAATGTTTCATAAATTTACCAGAAAATTTTGCCATAATCAATGCTTACTCCTGTTTTTTAATCTGTTCTTTATTATTAGTGGAAAATCCGACGTACGAGTCCCTGTGAACGAGCTGTTACTGTAGAAGCGATAATGTATTAGAATAAGCGCATTAATATAAAGCAGTGACGTTGCAGTTATAGAAGGTTAATCAACACCTTCTGACCAATCAGAATGCAGAATTCAACAGCGCTGTAGGTATTAAACATGCTTTCTGAGAGAACGAACGAACCGGACATTTGAAAGAGTAGGACTGCGATTAATTGACAGTCTTTTCTTTCTTTCTTTCTTTTTTCTTTCTCTCTCTCTCTCTCTCTCTCTCTCTCTCTCTCTCATTAGAGTAAAGCCGAGTGGAGCGTCTACCTCTTCCTCTACGCCATGGCCTCCAAACCTCACCCTCCGCTCATGAAGAAGCACAGTCAGACTGACTTAGTGAGCCGCCTCAAGACTCGGAAAATCCTGGGTGTTGGAGGAGAAGACGATGATGGAGAAGTTCACAGATCAAAGGTAAAAAAAACCCAAACAATTCACTTTTCTCTCTGAGCGCAGGTTTAAACAGGGTACCGGTTTGTTTATCCTGCTCCAAACAAGTGGACATAAACCACATGGTTCAAAGCTCCACCCCTGGAAGCATGATCTTTAATCACAGACGCAATTCCAGAGTAGCAGAAGGCGTTTAGTGAAATATAGCAGAATATATATACATAGAGCACTAATCAGCTCCTATCTTCAGCACTTCCACATCAGAGACTGATTCAAATGAAATTCTGATTTGTCATAAAACAGCCATTTAATGATGTTTCCGTTGTTCACTATACTAAGAATGAATTAATATGTTTTGATAAACAACATGGAAAAATATGTTGATTGTTAAACAAGCAGTTATCACTTCCTGATCGCTGCACTTTTATTTACTCTATATCACCAAAATGTGTTGTGTACCCCTGACCTTCATATCCATTTATCGTTGGATCTTCTTAGAAAGTCTGAAGCACACAGTTGTATAGAATGTCTCTGTGTGCTGTAGCATTACAGTTTCCCTTCACTGGAACTAAGAGGCCCAAACCTGTTCCAGCATGACAATGCCCCTGTGCACAAAGCGAGCTCCATGAAGACATGCTGTGTGAAGGTTGGAGTGGAAGAACTTGAGTGTCCTGCACAGAACCCTGACCTCAACCCCACTGAACACCTTTGGGATGAACTGGAACTGGAGACTCCTTACCCAACATCAGTGTCTGATCTCACTAATGCTCTTGTAGCTGAATGAACACAAATCCCCACAGCCACGCTCCAACATCTAGTGGAAAGCCTTCCCAGAAGAGTGGAGCTTATTATAACAGCAAAGGTGGAATAAATCTGGAATGGGATGTTCAACAAGAACACATGGGTGTGATGGTCAGGGGTGCACAAACTTATCGTATTGTTTTGTTCGATACGCGGCTCTGCATTCAATAGCTCTGTGCATCGAGAGATACATTCGACATGCTGCCTTATGAAGTCAGCTATTCAGCATAAAATAGCGCATTTTATTAAGTGATGTGTAATAAACATTTACATTTAATCAAAACTCCATCACACACTCCATCTTCTGTTTTAAAAAAAAAAGTAACTTTATCTCAAATCAGTAGAGATTAGAAGGGTTAAGAATAAAAAAACTTAAACATCCCTCCCATAAGTGAATGTGTTCGCATACTCTAGTGTACTAACTTGAGAAAAAGAAGCGATGGCTTCGACTAGCAGGAACTGGAAGCCTTTAAAGTCTGGTGTTTGACTTCCCAGTTAATTACAGCGCTGATGGTATGAGTTGTGGATCGAAACATTACATTGTGCCGAATCTGAAACAGAAATTTGCGAAACAGCCGTTTAAAAGAATGCTTTTAAAACATATCTATTTCAATTCATTATGTAAAACACTAAGCTTAGTGTATTTCCATTAACGCTGTCAGGACAAATCTCTCTCTCCGAGTGCTATTCGAAGGCAGAATGCTCACATCCTGAATGTTTAAGATCCCATGGTCTCTGTTTAATCACATAAAGTAAGTCTGTATCCTTTTTTTTTTTTTTTTTTTTTTTAAGAATGAATGACCCTCATGTAGCTTGATGTGTCACTAAATTGGCTCTAAAAATGTATTTCACATTTTCACATACCTTTAAATATGTGATGTTTTATTGTCCATATAGTGCACTGCTAACAGCACTTCTTCATTTGACAGAATTCAGATAATTCTGAATAATTTTGAAACAAAATGGCCGCCCACACTCCCAAACAGCCAAGTGACCCGAATTCAAGACTCGCACATAAGTTATTATTATTATTATTTTTTAATTATTGTGTGAAAAGGCACCGTTTTGTCAGTCATGTAGGATTCCTCTGACTTTAAAGAACATTTTTATTGAAGTGTTCTGATTTTAATCAGACAGCGCTGTTACTCAGTCCGGTCCTTTAAGGAGATGTTAGATACTGTATCACCAGAAAGAATTTTTTTTTATTTTATCCCAAATTATTTGGAAATCACTCATATAGGTTCTTAAATTGCTCACTATGGACTATTTTATATTTTTTACTATTTAAGGTGTTGTTTGTGTGTTTAGTTATATATTTAGCTATCTTTCTTTCTTTCCCCTCCCTCCTTCCCTCCCTCGATTCTTTCTTTCTTTCTTTCTTTCTTTTGAGACGAGTGAGAAACATTGGCGGATATTACACTTTATGATTTGGTGCGACTGTTTGACCAATCGATGGTCTGCACTCATTTTAGCTCCGCCCACACATCCTGACTCAGAACCAAGTACAGCATGGGCCGTCCTTAGCAGCGAGTGATTTCCAAGTGATGAGAACTCCAACCAGCAGTAGGGCATCAGGATGGATCAGGCAGGTCCGGAGAGCAGAAGGCGTCAAGATCACTGGCATCTCAGGAGTAGCATGTGTAGCTCAAGAGAGAGAGACAGAGAGAGACAGAGAGAGACAGAGAGAGACAGAGAGGAACAGAGAGTGAGGGACAGAGAGGGACAGAGAGGGACAGAGAGAGACAGAGAGGAACAGAGAGGGAGAGAGAGTGAGGGACAGAGAGGGAGAGAGAGAGACAGAGAGGAACAGAGAGGAACAGAGAGGGAGAGAGAGTGAGGGACAGAGAGGGAGAGAGAGGGACAGAGAGGAACAGAGAGGGAGAGAGAGTGAGGGACAGAGAGGGAGAGAGAGAGAAAGAGAGAGAGAGGGAGGGAGGGAGAGAGATTATTAGGTGTGCTAATTATCACCTAATGGTTAAGGACAATGTACACTGTGTGCAGAGTGCAAGCACAGCATGGAGGATTATGGGTAATTCACAGTGGTGGAAAAGCACTAATAGAGTCTAAGGCACTATATTATACTGTGTTTATCTACAAAAAGTTTTTTTTTTTTTTTTTTAAATTTAATACAATGTCACATCAGGAAGACATGAATAATATAGTGTTGATTTTTCATCAGAGATATTTAGTACATGATGTATTTTAACAAAAAAATTTTATGCGTACATTGATGATGTGTAAAATAAATAAATAAATAAATAAAACAAAACGTGATATATTGAAGAATTGATTATCCTCCCCCACACACACACACACACACACCTCCCCCAGCTTTATTAGATGTAATCAATGCCTCTCTTTCTCTCTCTGTGGCCGGTGAGAGACCCTGTGACTGACCCGGCAGGAAGGTCAACATGAAACACGGGTCGTATTCAGAAGCAGCCACTCTCCGAGCTTTGTATTGTGCATCATCATCCTCGGGGTTCCAGGCGGCTTGAATCAAAGAGAGCACCCATTAAATCTCGTCTCGCTCATCCCCTTCCTATTGAACACGGACGCAGACCTCGTGTCCCTGTGTAAATACAGCTTCAGACAGAATTCACTACCTTTTAATAACAAGATGAAGGTAGACGAGTTATCTCTCTCTCACAAGCGTGTGAATTATTCATGGTGTACTACAGGAAATCAGCTGCGACCACAGCAGGAAATTTATGTGGTTTGTGTCACATTTTTATAGTAGTGTTTTTGTGTACTTCCTGTCAATCACAGTGCTTTCTCGTCAGGCTTTAATATGCTTAGAACGTGACTGAATGTGTAATCTTGACTTGGTTATAAACTCTCGCTGCTCAGTGCTGAGCCAAGAACCGTCGCATGTACCATCTTGTTGTAAGATAAAATCTTTTAGATTGACGCGAGGCGTCCCAAATGGCTGAGAGAACGGCTCTGATAGTCTTAGTGTGTGAAATTGTTTTTTTAAGGAGGAAAAGAATGTGGTATCCAATTACACTGTTGGATGCCGTCATGATCATGATGTGAGATGTTCAGTTTTTCAGTCGAGCTTTTCAGTGATAGTTCATCCTCACTTACAGTCACATTCTGCACCGTTTATTAACATTTTTTTTTAGGCTACTAGCTAACTACGGCAGGTCCGGATGTCATTTTACAAGCTTCAAACACTCGTTGGTGTTTCTGAATACTCAATCTCAAAACAACCCTTAAAAACAACAATGTACGTTACTGTATATATGTTCGTTACTACAGTTGAAAATATATCCAGTAGGTGGCGACGATAGTGCAAATTAGCCATGCAGCGAATAACATAGATGTAGTTTTAAATCTTCTTTTACTATTGCACAAACAGAGAATCAATATCGTGAGTTCAAACAAATAATAAGGCAAGATACTGCGTCCGACTGTGCGAGATACAAACCACATCAACAATAGCATGTTTAACCCTATCGTCTGAAGATCGTGAGTTCAGATCCCGACGATGCCACAGCCATCCATGGCCGAGAGCCAAGATAGCAAAATTGTCTTTGGCATACAGTGACACTAGCCAGTCGTAGGCATCTATGAGCTCATGTATGCGGAAGAGGGTAGATAGCGCTTTCCTCCAAGTGTGTGTTACGTTGCCCTGTGATGCAGCATGAGCAGCAGTTTGAAAATACGCAGTCAGCTGGCTTCATGTGTCTCAAGCGAAGCACGTGTTAGCCTTCACCCAACTCGCCTACAGTGTGAGAGTCGTAGCCGTTTAGGTAACTGTGTAACACCGGCAGAAGTACAATAAAAAATAAGGGGAACAAATAAAAAAATAAGGGTCATTGGTGTTCAAGTTCGAATTCAGTGCCCCAACATTGTTTATGTTTTACATTTTTTAAAGCAGTAATACATTTGATTTGGTATGAAACATTTTTTTTTACATTATCAGCATCCTACTATTGCCTATAGCGTCCTTTGGGGATTAACGGTTTACTGTTAACGGCAGTACAAAGGTTGCAAAAGTGTTGTTCATTTTTTTTCTTGCTCTTTTCTTTCCTGTTGTTTTCCAGTTTAAGAGTGCAGTGAAAGTACAGGAATTAGAGTCGATATTACAATGAGATAATTATATTTTGACATCGTCTGGGACATTTTTGCATCATGGGAATATAGATGTAACTCATTAAACCAGTTGGGAACAGTGAAGCCCCAGATAAGAGCACAAACTTCAGTTTTTTTTCCCATCTCTTAGCTTGGCTCTAATATATGTATGAAATGCACCAATTTTTAACCCCAATGTATTTTTAACTTGCATCGCAGAAATGATTGCGCTTTGGCATTCCTACTTTTTTCCCCCCAAGCACTGTTGATGAGATGAGATGCTTGCACTGCTGGAGAAACAACACTGCCGATCTTTGGGCAATCAGACGTGCTGATTAGCCGAAACACTGGTGCTTTTGTAGCGTTTAACTATAAGTGGCTCTAATTTTATGGTTAAGGTCATACACCTCCTGAATCCATCCTTGGTAAGCTCTGTTTAAGTGATAGATCTTTAGCATAACAATTTTAACACTTTGTTCAAACCATCAAAAGTTTATTTTGTACAGAAGAAAAGAAATATTATATATACGCTCTTATTTCATTAGGAAGTTTTTCCTGAGAAGCTTGTTTTCATACAGGTGCCACAGGGCGTAATTATTGGTACATAGATATTACAGCTGATCACTATGGAATTAAATTTGTGTCAAAAGTATTGAACATAAATTTTCAAGAAACGAACAAAAATATACAATGAGAAAGAAGAAAAACATTCTGAAACTGAAAACAGTGAACTCAGTGGCAAAAATTTAACATGGTCTTCAAATAAACAACATTCTTTGTTAATGGTTTAGGAATGCACCGCCAGAGTTTTCATTTACGCTTTCAAAGTTTTCGTTTACGCTCCGCAAGTTTACGTTTGCCATTCTGGCACAAACTTCTCGTGTGGGCGGGGCTTAACCTTGATTTACTCTCATTGGTTAGGGGATTTGGATCGATAGCTCCCTGACCTGGAAGTAGAGACTTCAGTGACGTGAAATTTGGCGAGCGTTCTGGATGTGGTTCTCTGTATAGTTATAATGTTTGAACTTTGTAGTGGAAATTACTTACCTACTCAGTCAGTATATTAGTTCGTAATTAATATTTGAGGTTTGGGTAGTCTCATATGACTATTTTTTCCAGATGAGCTCTCAGGAGCGTCTCTGCTTCCAGGTCAGGAAGTTGTCGATCCAAATCTCACTAGCCATTGAGAGAAAATCTCTCTTAAGCCCCGCCCACACATGAGGTTTGTGCCAGAATGGTGAATGAAAACTCTGGAAGCGCGTCCATAAACCATGATTAGTGAAAAGGAAGCTTAGAAAACTGTTAACAAAGAATGCTGTTTATTTGAAGACCATGTTAATTTTTTTGCCACTGAGTTCATTCTTTTGAGTTTCGGAGTGTTTTTCTTCTTTCTCGTTATATATTTTTGTTCGTTTCTTGAAAAGTTTGTCACAAATTTAATTCCATAGATCACTCAAGAACACAGAAATGATTATGATCAATCTACAGAATGTCACTTTGTGTTTGAAAGTTATTGATGGTTTTGTGGTTACGGCGCTTCTTGGCATCAGTATGAGATTTTATTAAGACAGGCCGAAATGTGTTGTACAGGCTTTGAAGCCTTGGTGTGTTTCTGAACGAGTACCTGAATACCATAATTTCTTGGCCTTTGTGGTGCACTTATATAAGGAGTAGGAAGGTAAAGATTCCATGAAACGTCCAAACACTAAATAGAGAAATGAATACCGGAATCAAAAGTATTTTGTTCGCTTTGTACAAGTACACTGGAATTTAGCTAAAGAGCAAAAACCTATAATGCTCAGAAGACAAGTGAGGGAACATCCAGACCTAAAAAAACAAAAGAAGAGTCCACAATAACATAATATATCCATGAAACAATCACGATATGTGGTGAAGGCAGCATCAGTTCTGCTTATTTGTTGTAGATGGCTTGTTGAGAAAAGTGTCTGCTGTTGGGAAAAAGTCAGTTCAGGTGTCGTGTGGTACCGGTTTCTATAGAGCGGTACCGTTTACCTGAAACAGGCAGTTCCTCGGGTGTGTGAGGTCCATGGTGATGTTCTCAGCTTGCTTCTTGGCTCTGATGGCATGCAAATCCTGAATTTTCAGCCTTTCTATCATTTTTTGGCATTTTGGCACAGCATGAACGTACCCTGAGGTGAAAATTGGCCATTTTTCTCACCTAACGTCAGAAGAGAGTAAGCGGTACTTCAGCAAAGGTGACAAAATAGACTTCTGTGATTCTTATGTACTTAAACTGGCAGAAAATCTTCCCAAATGTATATTTTCCTGATATTTATGTCAATCACACGCAACCGCTCTCCCTGTTCTGGAACAAGCCTCAAAGCATTTAAGAGCACAGAAGTCTCCTGAATGGGTGAAGGATCCCAGCGTGTTGATATCGGCTAACTGACTCACTTTTGCTATTGTTAGCAATACTTCCTGCTGAGATAAACCTCCCGTAGCTCACACGGCTACAAGACAGCGTGATAAGGAGGAGCTGAGCAGCCGGTTATCAGTATAACTGAAAATAAAATCATCTTACTAAAGCACAGATTCAGTGATTCTGATGCAGTCCATTTCCTTGCCGTTCAGTCCTCAAAATGGCCGCCATTATACAGTGTGATGTCACATGAAACGTAAGGACAGCACATCTACCCTGTATATGAAGTGGTGATATTTGGGTATATTGATAGTCTTGGGTAATATTGTTTAAGAAAAAAAAAAAATCGTATTTTCCGTTACCTTCTGGCCAAACTATGGAGTGATTGGGAAGAAGGTTGCGTGGCGTTGCCGTGATACGAGTTTAACAGCAAGCCGTCTCTAATTTTAACTTTTCTGTAAAGCTCGATCAACACTCACACCCACAGGACCAGCACCAGGGAACGCTCACTTTCGTCATCCCAAAATATCCCACCACAACACCCATTGCTAGGTGAAGAAGTACTCCTTTATTTCTTTCCATCACAAACTGCCTGACCCTCAGTTTAGTAAAGCAGCACTGTGTTTTTCCAGGCCACTCCTTTTATTTATTTATTTTTTAATTTTGGACCAGGCTCAGATTTTCCTGGCTGCAGCTCCACTAAAACCCCTTCAATCCTCATGTACTGTAATTCCTCCTCTCCTCCAATCACCCCTTCCTAATTTCTCCACTTCTGCCAAAATGATCTTTACGTAAGAGCATTTCGTCCAGCGTTTCAAGTGTTTTTGCTTTTCACACACACACACACGTGCCGAAGCTTTTATCTGAGCTTGATAGAGCGAGGCGCAAACCAATCCTCCACTCTTATCGCTCTTATGTTTAATACGTCGCTGAAATAATTGGAGCTTTTTACGCAGCTCTCCCTTCCATCTTCAGAGCGTTAATCAGAAAATAATAGGAAGAACTAGCGTCAGGATCCTCATTAATCTTTTATGGAGCACATCCAAGGCGCTGAAGTAAATTTGAATAATTGGTTACGAACACAAAATGTCTGTTTTGGTCCATTTAGTCGAGACTTTATTCGTTTATCTTTCTTTTCTTCACCACATTGATGCCCGGCTCCAAGATTGAACGTATGCATGAAATATTTCGACATACGGCCTTTACTTGTATCGCTTTTGTTACAGCGTAATTGAAACGTAATTGCGATAAATGATGTGTGTGTCTTCTAAGGGAACACGTAAACACTTCACCAAGTCTGTCTGCTATCTTTTAATAAGAGAAATAAATTTAATTCGTTTGACAGAATTGTATTTTTAATTCATTCTTACAGGATGCTATTGTATTACAGGTGTGCAGTTTTGACGAAAATATCAGATCGCAATACTTTTCTCAGTTACGATATTTAGATTTTGCTGGCAAAACAGTAATGCAACGTTTACAAAGCAAATTTTTAAATTACATTCACGCTTTAGTGTTACAGTAACACTGATGATGACGCTGTCAGAAAAGTGAATTGGGACTAGGGTTATTCGATATGACTAAAGTATCACATCGCAATATTTCGAGACATTTTTACGATACATGGCATATAGGTTTCCGAACAAACTGCCAGAAAAAAATTTGTGTTACATTTGAAAATAAAACTTTACAAAATGAGTTTGAGAATACGTTTATTTATTGTCTACATAAAATTTTTTAAAGATTAATAACAGTAGAAAGCTTTAGCAAAGCTTCTTCCAGGGTTTGTCATTTTTATTTAAAAATAAATAAATAAAGAGAACACGATCCTCATGATATCTCAGAAAAGTGTAATCGCAATTTGAATTCTGGACTCTGATTGGTTGGAAGGTATTGATTAATTTTCTATAACAGCAGCTCTGACAGTAGTGCAGCTGTAGCATAAATCACAGGTTTATATACATTAATGTGTTCATTCTGTACGTTATCGTCTCTATAGTAACGGCTCATTCACAGGGACTCGTACGGCGGACGCTTCACGTAAACATGTAATTGTGTAAACGTGTGTAATTAATAAATGATATAGTTAAGCGTTCTGTAAGGAGACGTTTATATAACATTTATGGAAGGAGTCTCCAGTGTCAGTTTACGTCACTTAAGTTTTACGACATCTTCAGGACAGAGGAGGAGTTTACACTTTGCGAGTTTCTCGTTAATACGGTAACAAGCTACTTTTTTGTCTTATTAACTTCAAAAGAAAGTGATGTAACAGAAATATGGGAACAGGAACTAACTTGTTTCATGGACGTTTCACAATTTTAAACATAACTGTAAATGAATAAAAGTATGACTTGTTGTTCTTTAATAAATAATACATTATAATCATTGGAAAATCGCTGTGATATAAAATTTTATAGGAAAATAATCAACCTTGGGGTAGTAGTAACAGTGACTCTGCTTCATCACACCACCTCGCTGTTGATTATTTTCCTTTAACATATTTAATTTCTTTATATAATGTCAGATTATTAAGTTGTACGTATAAGAGCGCTGTTTCTGGACAGACACACAAAACCTGTTTGAATACGCGTGAGGAGTCTGTGTGTGTGTGTGTGTGTGTGTGTGTGTGTGTGTGTATGGGGCATTTTAACCTTCTTCCATCTCCATCACATCTCAAAGAACAAACCAAAAAAAAAAAAAGACACTTCTGTTCTTGGACGTTTTTTTTAGCCTGACATTAGCATGATATCAGTAAATCTGAATTGTTTTAAGAGTTTATAAAAACCCACCGGGGAGTGATATACTTCCTCTGTGTGTTTAGATTGTCTTCCTCTTTAGACAGGCAGCTGGAGAATATCCGTCTTTTCTGAAAATTCCAGAAATATCAGAAACTCTGTCTGGGAGTTTAGAAGTCGCTCCGCTCCGCTCCGAGAAATAAACATACTGTGTGTTTTTGTTTCTGCGCCAACTCGCTAAGACACTGTACATCTGGTCCATCTCTGTGACAGTGATTTAATTTTAATAGGTTTCATTTCCACATGTTCCAAATATTCATCTGAATTCGGGATCGGCGAAATGATCAAAATATCATCTCACGATTCTACGATACACGATATCCATCACCTAGAGGTGGCACGATACAGCTTTTTCATTTACGATACCGATCTCGAATCCTTGAGCTGATATCCGATATATATATATATTTTTTCCTGTAAAAACTACTCAACATTAAAATGCTTTTTATTTATTTATTTGGTTGGTTTTTATCTGAAGCACTTAATAAATACAGGAAATTACACAGCTAAAAACACGACTTGCACAAAACTGCAACTTTTTTATTCATTTGCACGCTTTCACATGAAAATCACTTACATTACAAATATATTTTAAAAAAGTATAAAATATAGATATAATAAAAATCAGTCCTAACAAAAAAAAAAGAACAATCAAGTGTCTTTATATATAAATATTTCCAGTTCCAAAAATAAAATAATTCCACACTTTTCCATTTGTTACAAGATTGGATCGAATTTATTTATTTATTCCTTTTTTTCCCCACAAAATTTTTGTTTTTTTTGCCAAATTTATTTATTCTTTTATCTTCTCTTCCAAATTTATTCTTTTTTTCTGCTGAATTTATTTTTTCCTTTTTTTCTCCACCAAATTTATTGTTTGTTTTCCTTGCCAAATTAATTAATTCTTTTTTTTCCTCTGCTGAAGGAATTTATTTTTTTTCCTCTGCCGAATTTATGTCTGTATTTATTTATTTAGCTATCTGTCTATCTATCGATCTATCTATCTATCTTTTTATTTTAAAATACATTCCTCCATTTATTTATTTATTTATTTATTTATTTTTTCCTGGTATCGGCCCGATACAGATCCCAGGTATCTCTCTGATCCATCTCTGATATTAGATTTATAGGTTTGTGAACAAACTGCCAGCAAAAATTAATAAAACAAAAAGTTTAATGATAATTTATTTAAACAAATCTGTAAAAAAGTTAAATACAAGTAAAAGATGAAGTACAAAAACTTGAACACCAAATCAGCTGCTTTCAGTCAGTTTGTAGTTTAAAAAAAAAAAGATATCACGATATCCATGATATCTCAGTAAAGCATATGTTTATCATGATATAGATTTTATATTGTCATATTGCAGATCCCTGAATCTGAATATGAATCCAGTTCCTGGCTCTTAAGGTCATTTTGTAACCAGGATGGAGATTAACGATGGAGACGAAGCTACTTGCAGTAAGTTTCTGTGTAAATCAGCAGCTTTTACAGCAACTGCATGCTGCAGGCGAAGCCTCTGTGGTCACATCCGGGGGAAAAACGTGCCTTTTTTTCTTTTTTTCTTTTTTAACTAACTGTTTATTTTTATCACTGCCTGCTTGCGAGTGTCACACTGCTGATTTCTAGTTAGAAACTCTAAAAAAGTGAATATTCTTACTAGAGCTGCGTGATATGACCATATAATGTTGCTATTGTGATAGATTTTGTCACAATACACTACTGAGATATTTTTTATTATTATTATTACTATATTTTTAATAATTACAAACTGACTGGAAGCAGCTGGTTTAATGTTCAAATTTTGTAAGCAGTTTTTTAAATTATAGTGACATTTTTACTTTTCTAAATTATTTTCATTATTAACAGTATTATTTTTAAATATAAATAAAATCATTGTTAACTTTTTTTTTGCAACATTACTGCATTGCTGGGACATTACTAGGAAAATGAAGTTTTATTGTATTTTTTTAATATATTTTTTAAACTATACTTACAGCCAAGGTTTTGACTTATCTAAATGAGAGATTTCAGTTTTTGTTTTTTATAAAATGTGCAAAAATTTCTAAAAACTTGTTCACTTTGTCATTATGAGTTATAGTGTGTAGATTGATGTCCAAAAAAGTTCATTTAATCCATTTGAAATTAAACACAATATAATTATAACACAATAACGTGCAGAAACTGATGGGGGGTGAATAATTTCGAACCCACTGTGTGTGTGTGTGTGTGTGTGTGTGTGTGTGTGTGCGTGTGTACAGTTGAGGTCAAAAGTTTACATCCCCCTTTCAGAATCTGCAGAATGTTTATTATTTTACCAAAATAAGAGGGATCATACAAAATGCATGTTATTGTTTATTTAGTGCTGACCTGAATAAGATATTTCACATAAAAGATGTTTACATATAGTCCACAAGAGAAAATAATAGTTGAATTTATAAAAATGACCCAGTTCAAAAGTTTACATCCCCTTGATTCTTAATACTGTGTTGTTACCTGAATGATCCACAGCTGTGTTTTTTTGTTTAGTGACAGTTGTTCATGAGTCCCTTGTTTGTCCTGAACAGTTAAACTGCCTGCTGTTCTTCAGAAAAATCCTTCAGGTCCCACAAATTCTTTGGTTTTCCAGCATTTTTGTGTATTTGAACCC
>CM040464.1:1868182-1882520 GCA_022758105.1 Pangasianodon gigas | reverse complement strand
TTTTTTCGCTTCTGGAGCATCAGTGAGCGTTTGAACCTTCTGTAATAGTTGCATATATAAACATCTTTTATGTGAAATATCTTATTCAGGTCAGCACTAAATAAACAATAACATGCATTTTGTATGATCCCTCTTATTTTGGTAAAATAATAAACATTTTGCAGATTCTGAAAGGGGGATGTAAACTTTTGACCTCAACTGTATACGTGTGTGTGTTGAAACTGAAATAGCCTTACTTGGGAATATATGTCATGAATCTACACAAAATATCCTGTAATATTGAAGTTTGGGAGGAAACCAGTATCATTTGCAAAATTATTTTCAAATTAAAACATACAGGTTGTGATTGCGTAAGTATTTACCCCCCTTGGTTGGTATGAGACCCCTAAATTAGATTCGGGTATAACCAGTCACCATCACAAGTCACATGATTAGCTGAACAGAGTTGACCCGTGTGCAATAAAAGTGTCACGTGACCTCAGTATAACTTCACCTCGTAAATAGTTTACAGGAGCATTTATGCAAGAACATGGTGTTCATGGAAATCGAATTGCTTTCAAGAGAACTTTCGGAGAAATGTTTGTATCCTACATTTCACTCCTGAGTTTGTGTGAACTTACATTTAAGGAGACTTGCTAATGTGAACCTCGATTGATTGTCTACGAATCATATAATTGTCGATGAGTTACTGTGATTTTATATATGAAGTACGCTCGAGTTTAGATCATTATTTATTTAAATTACACACACTCAGACTAACGTACATAAATAAAGTAATAATTAATGACAATCATATAAATAAATACATAAGCAGATTTTGCACAAAAATCTAATTTGTGGTAGTTCATTTTTTGTTTTCAAAACGACAGAAAAAGTGCCACACCCAGGAGGTGCTCTTTCACTTTTCAGTCGCCATTTTGTCACACTGGAGTTTTGTGGGCGTGGCTAAATGCAAATCAGCTGTATGGTGAACACGCTTGATAATTCATCGACCTACTCACACGAATACGAGGAAAATCAGCCAAACGTTCGTAAATCTAATTTAAAAATTAGTTGTGCATAATAATTTAAAACGTTCACACAGATGTTTTTAGTAAATTTGGAGCAATGAGTAGCAGGTACAAGAAACGATCTCATTATCTTGCTTCTTGCTTTTTCAGATCAGTCAGATGTTGGGTAACGAAATAAAGTTTGCCGTACGAGAACCCATAGGCCTCAGGTAAGCTGATGTCTTTTAAAGTCAAGACCATCCTTCCATATCTGTGTGTGTGTGCGTGTGTGTGTGCGTGTGTGTGTGAGAGTGTGAGTGAGAGACACAGCTGATGGTGTGCTGATGAAAGCTTAGGAATGACGGCACTTTTCTCAGTAGTGGGTCTTTTCAAATCTCCGCGAACACCTGAGTGTCATCTCAGTCCTGAAATAGCATGTCTTTTTTACCTGAAGTGTTTCTCATTACAGACTCTGGATCTTCGTCTCTGCAGTTCTGTTCACAGCTACGGCTTTAATGGTGAGTGGTTTGCACGCATCGACCACCTTCGTATAATTTAGTTAAAAAAGATTTTTTAAAAAAAAAGTATATTTCAAGGGTATTTCAGGTGTAAAAATGAGTAACTGGCGGAAGCGTCCTACTTGTTCTACTTGTTTATATACCGTGGGATCTGAGACCACATTTTTATTCGGTTGAAAATTGGAAATAAACAGAAGGTTTTAGAATTTCGAAATATTTCAAACAAAGAAGGTAAATGTTCAATATCTTAAATATTTAATATTCAGGATTCTCTACTCTTTCTAGGTGCCTGTTTAAATGTAAGCAAATGTGTGTTATTGATATTGACCATGTTAACTGCTTCGTACAAAAGGTCAGATTTCCCTCATATCTAATCTCTTCTATTGAATTGAATTCAGTTCAGTTTTATTTGTGTAGCGCTTTTAACACTGGACATTGTCACAAAGCAGCTTTGAAGAAATATATAAATACCGGATATAAATTTTCAATTTATCCCTAATGAGCGAGCCAGAGGTTACGGTGGTGAGGAAAAACTCCCTGAAACGATATAAGGAAGAAACCTTGAGAGGAACCAGACTCAAAAGGGAACCATCCTCATCTGGGTGACACCGGATAGTGCGATTATAAATCATTCCCTTCTATAACTGTGTACTACATACTGTAGTCAAAAAGTGCATTTGTGTAACCAGGAAATTCATTACAGTTTCAACAAGATGTCTGTTTCGTTGAAGTTATCAGCTGTTCTCTGAGAGAGACTTGAGTGCAAAACTGTTCATGGCAATTGCAGTCTGTCACAAGCTTCAAACATGGGCAAGGAGGAGGCGGGAACCGAGGGAACTCGAACATAACAGAAACCACAAACGTAGGACAAATATAAAACACGCGTGCATCTCTCTCCCTCCCTCAGGCGTCTCCAGCCTCTGCTTTATCATTCTGTCCCACTGATTAGACAACTGAGTGCCAGACGTGCGTCCTCACAGCCTGGCCCCTCCCTCCTCCTCGTCACACAGTCCTAAGCCATCTTCATGGTTTCTAAGTGTATCTTTAGTCCATTATCAGCAGATCATTATGTCGATCAAGTTGGACGATATAAACGTCTGTCGGAAAACGTGGTGTCTGCAGCTTTAAGATCGACCAAAATAAATGGTCTTGTATCTTGTAATAGGTTGTTTTTGTATCCTGTACAAACCTTAATAACCTGCTGTCTGACTTCAGAGCAGAGCAACAAAACATCTTTGTCTTGTCCGTGCTGCTGAACAGATAAAGCCGTGAAGGTCTTGTGAAACGGCGTGTTGTTTATCAGGGAGACTTCGCCATACAAGAATTCAGTAAATATCTCTGCTGCTGTTCAACACAGAGCACATGCACATTATGCACATTATGCAGGTTATTTCAGTTTTATATGAGCTAATGACTTGTTTGGTTTACTTCAGCTCTGTAAGTATTCCTGAACTTTTGTAATGAGAAACAAATCCAAATAAACCGACTAAATGTTAATGCTTGCGACTAGCAGCTACAGGCGACTCGTAACCAGCTTCAATACACGATATGATTCAAGATTCAAGATTCAAAGCGTTTATTGTCATGTGCACAGTGAGGAAAAACAAGTTTCCCTGTACAATGAAATTCTTTCTTCGCTGTCCACATTGAATGCCAAGACAAATGCAAACTATGTGAAAAATAAAAACAGACATACACATACATACAAACAAACATAATAAAGTATAGCTATGTTGCAGAAGTAGAAATATAGATTATGTATATAGAAATGTATGCGTATATGTGTTACGTGTGTCTGGCCACGCCCCCAAACCCCCCCCAGTAGCCATGGGTGATAGTGTAGTCAATCAGCGATAGTTAGGAGGCATGATAATACGATATAGACATATTCCACACGAGCTCACAAGACTGCTCGGATGATCTTGTTAGCAGTCTTGGTGCTGATGCATGCTGTGCTGTGTGTTTCAGGCCCTGGCTTTCCCCAATCAACTCTACGAGATCGTCTTTGAGCTCGCCACCACTAGGATCTCCATCAGACTCTATGGAGGAGCTCTTCTGAGTATGTCGAGGGTTTTTCACTGATCTGAACCTACCGCATCTGATTATGACACGATTATACCAGAATCTCTTTAGTTACAGGATCTCTAGGTAACTTGGCTGATGTTGGTGCTGAACAGATTGTGGTTCATATTTTGACAGATTTGGCAGCTGTTAAATAAATCCCTGAGAAAATGACAACGCAAAGCGAGACCCTGATACTGAAATCCCACTCGTGTTGAGCTGTGAGGAATGTGGGCTAGGTTATGAGCTGGATAAGATGGATATAAAGATATTACGTTGGTTTGGATGACAGGAGGACGTGGGGCGATATATAAGTAAAACAAATAAATATTTTAAAAAATATAGCATTTTAAGGACTTTTCAGGGTTCCTAAGGACACTGTACAGATACGTCACAATACATTAATAATAATAATAATAATAATAATAATCAATCTATAGATAGATAGATAGATAGATAGATATTAGAAAATATAGCACTTTAAGCACTTTTCAGGGTTCCCAAGATTATACATGTTCCCAACATTATACAGATATGTCACAATACATAATAATAATAATAATAATAATAATAATAATAATAATGATAATAATAATGATAATGTTGATAAATTATTAGTAAAGGAACAGGAATAAAAGCAACAATAATAACCCTGAAATTGTTCATATTTATGAGATAATAAACTGATTAGAAAAAAATATTAGAGAGCACAATAAGATAGATGTGTATGAATCATCAGGTCAAAGAGATGTTTCTTTTTTTTTATTTAAAATGGTAATTAGAGGTGCAAGCATGGTGAGGGAGTCTTAAAACAAACATATTAAACAATTATAATTTTATTTTAGTGGTTTAAAATGCCGCGTTTATGCATTCGATTGAAACAGGGGAGCCGATAGACTCCTCATTCACTTCCTACTGCTTGTGTGTAAATTTCCAAAAATGTCAGTGCTGTATTGTTTTTTTTTGTTTTTTTTTTCTTCACACTCCTGCTCTCCGACAGATGCGTCTCTCTGACAATCCTCACAGTATTTATGTGAGTGACAGTGGAATGTCGGCTCGTCTCATTACCTCTTGCTGAGCAGCGGATTCACTGCGAATGTTTTCAAGCCTCGGCAGACACGAGAGATGCCCCGTTTTTTTATTTTCCCTGCTGAATGAATGCCGGATTGTGAGTGGCATAAATATTTGAAAGCCTGAGCTTTTTAAAAATGGATGACTCCGTACGGTTCCCACTCGCTCTCACGCAGAGCAGAGTTGCAGCAGTGGGCTTAATAACAACAGCCGCTCCCCCGCTAATCCCGGGTCATTTTCGGGAGGCAGCGCTAATCAAACCCCGCAGGAGGTCCAGTAACGTAACGATTATAGTGTTTTGGTGGAAGGGGGTGAATATTTCCTGCGAGGACAAACTTGAGATCTGATTATAAAAACAAGTCCATTTTTTATTTCAGAGAGAGAGAGAGAGAGAGAGAGAGAGAGATGCAGTGAATTCTCCTCTCATCTGTTTAGATTTTGTCGTTCCTTAGGGTGCACACGCAGAATTGAGCACTAATGGGATTATATGCACTATCTTTATCCGAGTGTTGCCGGGACGCAGCGGGTCTACATGTACACACTCGCTTATTTAACCCTTTCATGCGTAGTGTCCATGCTAAAAGCTGTTCTTAGGAAAATGTGATTAAAAAAAACAAGTAGAAATGGCACATCAACTTTTTCTATACCAATATCCTTGAGTATCAGCTGATACCAAAACCAATCCAATATCATTTTAACTGTTTACACTACTAAGCTTAAAAATGTTTTTTTTTTTTTTTTTTTTTAAACTGAAACACTCCACTGTTAAACTGTTAAATATAATAAAAATCAATCCTAACAAAGAAAAACCAGGCAGGTCTCTTTAAATATAAATATTTCCAAATTCAAAAGGAAATTTCTTTTTCAATTTTAAGTCCAGTTTTTGCCGTTTGCTGTGTAAAAGGATCCGATATCCGAAACGTTTTCTCCGATATCCGATCCAGCATTTTTTGCTGGGCATCAGATTAAAAAAATAAAATAAATGCTGTCTAGACTGTTTACCTTTCTTAATGTCTCTGGTATCTCTTTGTTTTCGTTTGTAAAACTTTCTACACAAAATCACAAATTAAATAAAAAAATATTCTGGAGCCGCATTCCAAAGAACGCTTTGGCTATTTTAAAACTTTTATTTTATTTTAGAATAAAACTGATTTTTTTTAACTTCCAAAGCACCAGTCAGGAATATTGCTATATTTTGTTTAAAAATGATATTATCTAGATTTTTTTCCTAGAATCAGTGTAATATTTTAGACCCTGAAGGTTAACAGTTTTTAGGTATTTCAGGTATAATGTTTTAACCTTTTCTTACTCATAGTATTCCGACATCCATTAATCCATTTTTGTAATATAAGTGATATTTAGACATGGCCAAAATACAGATATGTTTTTAAATACTTTTGCATGAAGGGGTTAATTTATCCAGCCTGTGCATGTTCGGATTTTTTAGCTCGCATTATGTAACCATCCCTCCATGAGCCTCGGTGACTCCACAGCCAGCTCGGATGATCTTTATTTCATAACTGGCACAAAGCAAGGTGTAGCAGCTTATAGATCACGTGAAAATCGGACCGAACGGCACGTGAGACGTGTAGGGGCCGAGATAATCTTTGTTGCCAGATGGTTTATAGGAGGGGGCAGAAAAGCAGCAGCTGGTCTCTGTGTTATCCATATCCGGCGTTATGGGAGGAGATCAGAGGGATTCTCCACGTGTTCCTCAGCCCCTGGGCAAAATCATCAAAAAGCCCACACATCTAAGACTCAAGCTTTCAATCTGAAGCCTGTGTGTTTGGCCTGCTTTAACACGAGCACTTCATAGCGCGCGCGTGTGTGATGATCTGCTTGATGATGTACTAATCAGAGATTAGTGTTTGACCCTCACCATTAGTGTTTGACTTTTTCTCAACAGGTATCTCGTTAATCCTGTGGAACGGCCTCTACACGGCAGAGAAGGTCATCATACAGTGGACTCTGCTCACTGAAGCGTGCTACCTGGGTGTACAGTTCCTAGGTAAGATGAAGGTCCCACGTAGGTGTGTTTGCTATTTTAGTTTTCTTCCCTCGGACATGGTTTCATCCAGATCAACCAAAGAGCTTGCTTTCTAACATTCGTTTTACACACTTATATAAGGAATAACACACTCTGTGTCATGCTGTAAAAGGAAAATAATCAGTGACGGATTGGTGTGATGAGGCGGAGTTATTGTTACCATGCTGAAGTTGATTATTTTACTATAACAGCACGTCTTGAAGTGTTTTATTCCTCTTACACCACAGCAACATGACAGCGATTTTTATTACAAAAAGACACATCATAGATTTTATCCGTTTATAGTTACGTTCAATGTTTTGAAAGGTCAGCAGCAGCATTATAGCAACCGTAAACATGCGTTCCCTCACAGCCTCTCTTCTTTCCTCTCCCTGAAAGTTAAAAAAGTTTCATGTTACTGAGAAACCGCGAAGTGTAAGTTCCTCTGTCCTGAAGATGTCTGAAAAAGTTACGTCTTTACCTCTGACTCTTACAAAGTGCTGACACTGGAGACTCCTTCCATAACATACACACTTTGATTTTAAAATCTGTGTATTATTAGAGTAGTGTCTGGGCTACGAGTCCCTGTGAGTGAGCTGTTACTATAGAAACGATAACGTATCCGAACAGCGCATTAATGTACATAAACCTGTGATTTGCTGCTGCACTACTGTCAGAGCTGCTGTTATAGAAAATTAATCAACACCTTCTGACCAATCACAATCCAGAACTCAACAGCACTGTGGTATAAGAAATAGTATGTATCAAGTATAGTATTTTACTATGAACAAATTGTACCACATTTCCATAAATATTCATCAAATATATTAATGTTTTTACAACTTTTTAAAACATTTTCGATATGAATATACTGCTTTGATCAGAGAAGACGTAATCTTGCACATGTTTCGACTTAATGCCTGATTCTGTCTGTCTCTCAGCTCTCACTTTCTCTCTCTGCAGCATAAAAACTAAAATGTACACTCTGGCAATATGCCACCTCACGTCCAGGGCAGTTTACTGTAAACAGTTGGGATTACGGCGCCCTCTGCTGGTTTCAGTGTTAACTGCCGTTGCACACTATGATCACACGAGGGCGGCATAATGATGTCATGACCTAAATTCACACGCCACTTGGGCTCTCAGCCTTCTGGCTGCCGAACGTGTTTCATTTTCACTTGGCGTCTCTTTTTCATCACGTGAGCCAGCATTGTGTCTAAAGCGATCGTGTCTTCACAGTGACATCCGTCTCGCTCCTGGAGATGGGCACGCTGTCCAACGGAGCCGCTCTCCTCCTCCTCAGTGACGCCGTCTTCCTCGTCATCACCCTGTCGTACTACAGTCAGCTCAGCCGTCGGCCCAAGAAGATCTGAGATGCACCGGCTCATGTGTGTGTGTGTGTGTGTGTGTGTGTGTGTGAGAGGATAATACGAGTATAACACTGAGTGCACATTACAGGATTTGTCTTTTTTGACATGTTTACAAGATCAGTGACTCAGGTCACATGCGGGATTTTGGTTTATTTTGTTATTACACAAATTAATCTTGATGATTATTGCATCTACGTGAACATTAGAAACATTCTCAGCTTGGATGGTCTGCACTCAGCATCACATTTCCTCCACGCGTTCACGCTCGCCACCTCGCTAAATTTAATGGTTCTGAACGGTTCATAATTTAGCTTCAGATTCTCAGAGTGAGCAGTATGGTAGCAATGTATCATGGCACTTATATAAGATGTAGTTATATTAAATATCACAATATTTGGTTTTGATAGGAAAATACTACCAAAGATTGAGATTATGAAGTTCAGAGATTTTTTTTCTTTTTTTTACCCAAAGTTTATTAAAAAATTAAAGTCTATAACAAGGAAAAGGCACAAGAGTGAAATGTTCGGTACAAAAATTGAGATTTTAATGTTCAATCAGTTGTTAGGTAGAGTAACAACAGAGTTATAAAACCACAAACATCTCATAAAAGTTTATCAGAATTCCTCCTTTGTTTATTTGCTGTGATTAAGGTTTCTTGTTTCTGAGCGTAATTTAGCCGTAATTTAGTCGTCTGATGTGACAATGTTTTATTAACAGTAACTTATGAATAAAAAATAGTTCTAGATAAGTTAACCTTCTTAGAAATTTTGTGTGGTTTTTTTTGGAGTGATTACAGCTGTCCAGGTCATTTTTTAAAAGGAATTTTTGGCTCTCGAGATCTCTACACTGGCTCTTCGGTCCCTCGGCTCCAAGCAAGATCTGTTTTTAGGATTAGCTCTTAAACACTAGACTCCTGGCCTACTTGTGCTTCTGCTTCATCCAGCTGAGGGTTTCTGTACTATATGACACATAACCACATGAATTCGACTGATTTGATATCATTTCACACACAAGGATACATCACTAACCTAATATCAGCGTTTATAGACAAGATTACAACAGGCTTTATTTTTTTTAACGCATTTGTCATTTGTCCAAAGTTTCATTTGTTGGTCTTAGGGACGTAAACAGAATTATTCAAGACCCTGATTCACGTAGATGCAATAACAAGGCACAGCCTCCAGAAAGAAACACTTTATAAGCTCTCTGGACCGAAAAATGAGTCCCGTCCATCAATAGCAGCGCTTTATTGTACAATGTCGATAGTTTGAGCACTTAGACTCTGAAGATTGCTTTTTGCGCTTCATGTCTGAGCAAAACACAACACTAACTCTCCCACGTTCCAGAGTGATGACTAAAGTGTGTAGGACCAAATCTGTGTGTGATTTGCTCATCAAAAGACTTTGACTGTCCTGTAAAATCATCAACACCTCAATTTTATAGAAAACTAGTGGGATTATTTGGAAGAGGAGGAGTGAAGGAGTGAAATACGCCATAAACTCTTAGCTGAATTGCACCCAGTCAGTGGAAGAGGGGGCCCAAACTTACAGGAACTGTCTCAAAACACTTGGCTTCCTGAGAGAGATGAAACCAAGTATTAGGGAAGACTCTTTTTTTTTTCCCCTCCAAGGAGCTTATGAGACTGAAATCAAATCAAAGCTTTAAGCTGTGCAATCAATTTTCAGACTGACGATTCATCACTTCCTTTTTTATTTCTTCCTTTTTTAAATAAATTGCATAATCCTGTACTGTGTGCTCAGTTTATTAAGGCTGTTTTTACACTTGGCCTGTTTATTTTTAACTCCAGGCACATGTTTGTCATGCTATCCCATGGGAATCAGCTGCTTTTAAAAGGCGCTGATGCTTCTGGGGTTTTTTGTTTTGGTTTTTTTTGGTCACACTAGAGCTTCCACAAGTTGAAAAAAATTCAGAAGTGCTTTTTTTTTTTTTAACCTCCTGACCAATCAGATCACAAGTTGAGGGGCATGAAAGAAAAACGAACACAAATGACAAAGTGCTGGTGGAAGTATTAGTTAGTGACTGAGTGGATATGAGGAGGTTAGGACGTGACGTCACACAAGCAGGTCAGTTTCTCCTGATTTTCTGCCTCCAAAGCTACAGCGAAGACAAACAACCTCCTCATCTCCAGAGTTGCAGCAATCCTTATTCCATCTGATTACTGAGAATAATAAAATCTAATCTATAGAGCAAGCGAGGCCAGGTTAGGCTGAAAAGGCCAAGTGTGAAAGCAGCCTTGGAGAGTTTAGTTTGTGAAATGACTCAGCACAACATTCATGGTTTACTGTAGCTCTTCTATCAGGACCAAACAAAATCTGGTTTGTGTAGCACCTCGTCTCTCTTGACACTTTCACTTTTATCATGCGATGGCGTACAGATACAGAGTGATGAATTTGGGAATGCAGGGGAATTCCTGGTCAGGGCTTCTTCAGGTGTTTTCCTCAGCATGATCTCCTTTGTTATTGTTTGTGCACTGGGTAAAAGAGAAACTTTCCGTTTTAGAGATTTATTTTTCGATAGTATGCTTCACTAGAAGTATGTATATAGCAGATTAACTAAAGATGTACTGTTATCCAGTGTGTAGACTTCAGACCTGCCAACCTGCGCCGCTTCCCCAGCAAAGCGCTATCTGCCCTCTTCCGCATACATGAAGTCACACTATTGGCTAGTGTCGCTGTGATTGACAGGGGGAGAGAGTATGCCCCTCCCATCCTGAGAGCACATTTTGCTCTCCTGAACTCGCGGCTACGGATGGCTGTGGCATCGTCGGGATTTGAAATCATGATCTCCGGACGACAGGGCGAACATTTTTCTGTTGTGCCGCTCGGGAGTCTGGAGCACCGCGTTTCAACATCAGAGTACGCTTTCCACACTAAACCCCAGATGAGCCAATCAGTAAATGAATCTGGAATGACTGACAGTTGTGTAGGTGTTACTAACCCTCTAGAAACCCCGCCCCTTCCCTATTATCTTACATTCTCTGACTGTACATGGAGAATGTTTTGAGTTCATTAACATGAAATAAAATCTTAGCTAACATTAGAGAAGTATATAGCTAACATTGGTCACTATATTTATTAGGGATGACACTGAATATTTTCGTCCATTTTCATCACAATTTTTTTTTTGGCCTACAGTGATTAAATATGTCAAATCTAACATGTTACAAATCATTTTAATGCTAATGATCATTAGAAAGTGATTAAATACGATGTTTGCTGTCTTGCGGCAGTATTTAAACGTCGTGGTCAAACCCGTCACAATAATGTAGCTATACAGTGTTTTTGCGTTAACAACCAGGTGATTGAAGGAGGTCTGTTTTTAGTTAAAATATAAAGCCTCAAAGTTTTACATACACACTTTATTATTAATTGCTGCACAAAACATCTTTTTCCTAGAATAGTTTCTACCTTAGACACGTGATTTACTCGACTACGCGTTATTCCTCTTTAAGGTTGGCAGGTCTGATATGTTGAAATGCCATTTACATTTGGAACAGATCTGTTATTATGGTGAAATTAATGACAGTTGTGGTAGTTTTAATGGAAAATAGCAAAATGTCCATTGTAGATCTGTTCTTGTAAACAATCACACTTTGACGCAGTTGAACAAGTTGATGCAGATCTAGTTTTAAAGCACAGTTTGTTAAAATAAGCTCAGAACGGTGTTACTGTACACAGAGTGCAGGTTCTGTATAGTTTGGAAATCATTGTATTATTTGTGAATGGAGCATTAAGTGCATTAACTACATTAATTGATGAGTATTAAGAGTGAGAACAGTTTGTACGTTCATTTTCTCTGTATTAATTAGTAAGGATATTTGTGATTAACGTAGAGCACAGATCAGGATAGAGCTTTGATTTTCGGGGTGATATAAACATGTAAACATATAAAAAAAAAATTTTTTTTGGAGATTGTGCTGCGTAGTCGTAGTGTAGCAGTACAAATGTAGCATTAACGAAATCTATAAATACACCGAATAACGGAAAGAAAAAGGTTTTACATTTGTGCTGTTCATTATGTCAAATTTAATCCACATTAACATTAACACTTTCTCAACTTCAGCCGCGTGTTGTAATTCTTTTTGTAATTTATATCATTTCTACAATAACCTGCTGCTCTTGGAGAATTAAGTGGTTTTTGACTATAATTATATAATTAAATGTTCTAGTTGACAGAGATGGGTGATTAAATGTTCTGCTCTTATTTTAGGTCAGTATAAACCGATACCTGTTTTATCTGGGCAAATTAAATGGTTATTGTTAATCAGTTTTTTTGCAGTTTTTGTTGTGTTTCAACAATGTTTTTTTTTACGATCCACAGCCATGGTCAGTGAATGTATTACTTTTTTTAAAATCACATGACTTTTATCAAGGTTGTTATGGTTATTATTTAGTTATCATAAGAAAGGGGTTAAATCTCAATAACTAAAACCAAGTATAAATAATGTTAACTTTAACTGAAGTACAATTTTAATAACCAGGATGTGTTTCACTGTGTTTCAAATCTACATCTGTGTGTGAATGAAAATCGAATAAATTAGCATGATGGTACATATTTGCATTATTGTTCTTATAATGAAATCTCTCCTGTGATCATAAAGGAAATGACTTTTCTCTGGCTGCAAAAATAGTTTGCGAACTGCTGAGCTGTAGTAACCAAAAATTTTACCATGATTTCACCATATTTTCAGTTCTAAACACAACTTCTGGGTTATTGTGTGTTGAATTTGTGTTGTACAGTTGCTTTGCACGGTGACTTTTAGCGTCTTGAGCACAGTGTGCTTTCACAAAAACGACACGGCCGTTACTCTGCCTCTTTACTCCTGATTGTGTTGTGTGTTTTGTTTCGAAAAACTATGTACATATGAGCATACCTAGAGTTCTGTATATACTTTTGTAGCAAGAATGTGAAGTGCTTCAGAAATAAAGATACAGTTTTGCAAATGCCTTCAGTTGAAGTTTGGGTTTTTTTCCCCCCAAGTTTAAAAAAAAATTAATTAGCAAAAAATATGCTTTAACATTTTGATTTATTTGTTTGGCCGAAACTTTTATTTATTTCTTTATTTTTAAAGTAATGCAGAATACCTGAGTCTTGTGGTCTGTTCGATGTGCTGTGAATTTACAGGAACATGACTGTTTCTTTGAAATCAGTCACTGTATTAATAGAACGGAGGAAACACAGAGCCACTGGGATTAATGTGTTATTTTTCCAGATATTACCAGGAGGCACCATCAGTTTCCAGCTCCTGATAACTTTCCGCGTATCGCTACAGACCTCCTCCTCCTTCCTGATCACAGTACTGTCAGAATGAACTCAGCGTGGTGATCTCACGGGGGTTTTTCCTCATCCTGTCCTGTAGGGGTGGGGTGATATGACATATCTCAATCATATCTCGCTTCTCTGAGGCATTTCTATTTTACATATGAGTCACAATATTGCTCATAATATCAAGTAATTTAGAAATAGTAATGCATTTTTAATTTATAAAACAAGTAAACAAATATTTAACACTGAAAAGAAAAAAAATTTACAAAATTTTAACATCAGCTGCTTCCAGTCAGTCTGTAATTACTTTTTTTTTAAAATAATCATCATATCGCCCAGCACTGAAGCTAGCTGACGCTTCTGCAACAACCGTCTTTACCTGTACGAGGAAAACAATCCAGCTATGCTTTCTTTATTTTCTGTAAAGTTAAAGAAACAGTTTACATTTTTTTTTTACATCTTTAACTATTTTGAAAATACCATGGTTGAATTTTGTTTGATTTCATGCAAATGAAGTCCTACGAAAAAAGATACAAACAAATGGTAAACCTACAACAAACCTAATCTCTAAACTTTCATAGCTTCTCCTACGAATCAAGTCATGTGACTCGACATGGTGATTAAAAATGTTAAAACTTATAGGCAACATTTTTCTTTACATTTTTTTTTTCCCTTTACTGTACTGTTGTCCTTTTCTGTTTGGTGAAATAGCTATCTGGATGTCGTATTTTCTGCTAAGATGATCCACAGCTGTGTTTTTTTTTAAACTTTTGAACAGAATGGAGATGTGTACATTTTTCTTATTTTGCCTAAATATTGTATTTTTTCATTTAGTACTGCCCTTCAGAGGCTACAGAAGATAGTTACATGTTTCCCAGAAGACAAAATAAGTTAAATTTACCCTGATCTTCAAATTAAAAAAGTTTTCACCCCCCGGCTCTTAATGCATGTTTTTTCCTTCTGGAGCATCAGTGTGCGTTTGAACCTTCTGTAATAGTTGCATATGAGTCCCTCAGT
>CM040464.1:1842458-1868082 GCA_022758105.1 Pangasianodon gigas | reverse complement strand
ATTTGAACGGGGTCATTTTTATAAATTCAACTATTATTTTCTCCTGTGGACTATATGTAAACATCTTTTATGTGAAATATCTTATTCAGGTCAGCACTAAATAAACAATAACATGCATTTTGTATGATCCCTCTTATTTTGGTAAAATAATAAACATTCTGCAGATTCTGAAAGGGGGATGTAAACTTTTGAACTCAACTGTATACTGTATATTACTGCTACATGTGAACACATTACTGTCTATAATACTGTTTTGCACAAGTCAACATTGCACATGTTACTGTACTACTGTTTTGCACAAGTCAATATTGCACACTCACACATACAGATGTACATAATCTATATTTCTACCTCTGAAACTTTATTTTTTACAGTTTGCACTTGTCTTGGCATTCAATGTGGACAGCAAAGAAAGAATTTCATTGTACAGGGAAACTTGCTTTCCTCACTGTGCACATGACAATAAACGCTTTGAACTTGAATGACAACAGCTAATACATCATCACCTCACCTCCTACAGCCTGAGAAGCACTTTGCTTGCACTGTGGAAAATTTATACTGTATGTTCATTTTTACATCTACTACTGTTACAGAAGTTACAGTGCAGCTACTTCCTGCAATCTTTTTGCGAAGAAAAATGAGTTGGCATTTTTAAGTTCCCCAATTTTCTGCCTAACTTAGTCTTGGCTTTTCACCCACCAGTTAGTTCTCGCTTATCTTACAGTCCGGGAAGGAGAAGGCTATCACGTACTTCCTCTGAGACACATGAAGCCAGCAACCGCATCTTTTCGAACTTCTGCTCATGCTGCAATACGGAGTGGCGTAACACTATCCACCCCCTTCTGCATACATGAGCTCACAGACACCCATGATTGGTTAGTCATTGATAGGGAAGAGAGAGAGAGAGAGAGCGCATATGCCCCTCCCACCCTGAGAGGACGGCCAGTTTTGCTCTCTTGGAACTCCTTGTCAAGCTTGCTACCTCCAGACGATAGGACGAACACTTTTCTGTTGCGCCTCTCAGGAACCCAATGTTTAAACCCAGTTTAAGCTTTCGCACTGGTTAACGATTTCCTACATTACTCACAATGCCATACGACTACCCATTTCTATATAAAGAGATCGATGCAGCGGCACTTTAATCTTTTAGTCTGCACCTTTAATCTGCACATGCTGCTCAAACAGGTCAGCTTCCAAAGCCGCTAGTTTCATGCTAATACCATCTTCAACGGCATTGCTTTCGTCATCTCATAGGTCGCTAACTAGCCAAGCAATTCAGCTGCCCTCATATAGCCGCAATGCATTCTGGGACTTTTGCATCAATGCCTCCTTGAGACTCCATTGTAACTGCGTTAGCGATAACAACGTCTCCCTGTGACATCAGAGCGACACGCAATCTGCTAACCTCTTACAGAAATGCAGCTAATCCCAAATATTAATTAACACCAGAATCACTAAACACTAAATCGCTATTACAAACAAAATAAAATAAAATAAAAAACACATACACTCACTGACCACTTTATTAGGAACACCTGTACAAATTTCAGTGTTTTGTGCATGATGAGATGCTTTTCTGCTCACCACGGTTGTAAAGAGTGATTATTTGAGTTACTGTATCCTTCCTGGCAGCTCGAATCAATCTGGCCATTTTCCTCTGATCTCTTTTATCAACAAGGTGTTTCCACCCACAGAGCTGTCGCTCACTCGATGTTTTTTATTTTTCGCACCATTCTGTATAAACTCTAGAGACTGTTGTTTGTGATAATCCCAGGAGATCAGCAGTTTCTGAAAAACCCAAACCAGCCCATCTGGTATACCAACATCCATGCCATGATCAATGTCACAGAGATCACACTTTTTCTTCCTTGTGATGTTTGATGTGAACATTAACTGAAGCTCTTGACCTGTATCTGCATGATTTTATTCGTTCCACTGCTGCGACATGATTGGCTGATTAGATAATTGCATGAATGTGCAGTTGTCCAGGTGTTCCTAATAAAATGGACGGTGAGTGTATGTGTTTCAGGGTGGATTTTTTTTTTTTTTACCTTTTAATGCATGTTCTTGGATTGAACTTCTCTGAGCTATGTGTAGGCAAGTTATGCAATGTGTCAAAAGCTATGTATGTGCCGTGGAAATCAGGGCGCTCTCGCCTTCCTCCGTTTCCGGTTTTGGAGCGGGTGAAGGGGTCACGGTTAAAGCTCGAGCGTGAGCGTGTAAGTGTGTGCGAGTGTATGCATTTGTGTGCGTATGTGTTTGTGTGTGATGACTTCCTACGCTTCCCGTGACGACCTTCTACCGCTTGGTGGAGAGCGCGAGCGTTTCGGTTGTAGGAGGGAGTTCAGTTCTGCACACTGCCACATTGTGCATGTGCATGAGTGTGTGTGTGTGTGAGAGAGGGAGAGGGAGAGGGAGTGTGTAAGAGTGTGTGTGTGTGTGTGTGTGTGTGTGTGCGCGCGTGTGAATGTGCATGAGTGTTCAGTAGTCACCAACAACACACTCCTTCCTGACGCTGGCTGCAGCGCGCGCCTGACAGCTGTTGGACTCTTCTCCATTTTCTTTCATCCGCAGCAGCAAAAAAAAAACAAAAAAAAAACAAAGAAAGAAAGAATAATAACAATTATAATACACGTGAGTATCACAAACTATCTGAGAAAGAAAAATGGAGGATTTGTTTGTACTTTCGGAAAGCTTTTCGTTTTCAGCGCGCGCTTCCTTAATGTAGAAAATCGTATGGTGTTGTGTCGCACGCGCCAAGTTTTTGTTGGTTTGTTTGTTTGTTTGTTGCTTTGAGAGCGCGAGAGAGAACTAGAGACGCTGATGTGGCGCGAGCGGCGCTCGAGGCGCTCAGTGATCTCTGAGGTAAAAAAAAAAAATAATAACGACAGAAAACAGAAAGTTTTCTGACTGAAAGTCAAACTAGAGCTCGACGTTTAGCTCGTTTTCCACAACGTGTACATTTGTAGTCGCAGAAAACTACAGTATCAGACGATAACCTAGTTTTGTTTAGCTTTATTTTCATTTTTATTATATATTTTGAATGTTTTTTAACGTCAAATTCGTGTTGAAGGGGATGTGAGGGGGGTCATGTCATCTCCAGTTTAAAAAATGACAAAACTAATCTTCTTTGTAAAACTAGCATCGTGTTTTTCATTAACCTTTGGACTAAAGTTGTTGGACGATATCATTTTGAGCTGTCTGTTATCGATTATAACTTTCAAAACCATCTCCTTTTACAAGCAAGGCAATGATTTGGGTGGTATTTTGTCATGGCTAGGCGATATCACACATAAAATCATATCACGATACTTAGAGTCTTCGATACACGATATGAATCACGATATTTGGTTTCCTAACATGATTAGCTTCTGTACTGAAAACTATAGCTTTGTCCGGGAGGTTTTTCAACAGTATATAAATGAAAGTATTGAGGGAATGGATGGAAAATGAAACAACTGGTACAAAAAACAATAGGAGTTAGTGATACAACAAAAAATATCATAATCACGATATGTTTCACGATATATAGATTTCCTAACAAACTGCCAGCAGGACAGTGTTGTTATGTTTGAAAATAAACCTTTTAAAAATTAGTTTGATGATACTTACTTCTGATTATTTAATGTGTACACGAAATATCAGTGAAAAATTTTAAAGAAATATTGTAAAAATAAAAAATAGATATTATTTTACAATGTGAAATTAAGAAAGCTATCAATTCTGCTTCCAATGTTTGTCATTTTTCTTTAAAAATTTTTTAAAAATGTATAAAAAGATATCACGATATCTCAGAAAAGTGTATTCTGATGTAATTTATTATATGATATCGATATTCTATCATCATATCGCCCAGGCCTACTCCATATTTGTGTAATGAAGTTACACAAGTACAGACACGTACTTAACACTTAGAAAAGGGCTTTTAGTTTGTTTTCTAACCCTGCGGACTAAAATTTTTAGTCGATATAGATGAGATGACTGTTATCGAATATAGCCTTATGATTCTCCTGAGGTAATTAGTGTTATGTCGTTAGCAGGCTAGGAGCTAGCTGGTATTTACTGTACTTTTTTTTTAAGGATATCGTAAATTATATCATATCGTATTACGATGTGTCACCGATACGTGATAAGAATCGTGATATTTGGTTTTGCTGAGGTTTTGCTAGCATTATTAGCCTCTATGGAAAACTGTAAATTCAGAAATTTTTAAATAATACGTAAAATGAAACAATTTAATGCTACATATTATTAACGTTTCTGCATTATTAGTTATAAGTTATAAAATCTCTGATGATACTTTTTTAATATTGTTAACATTTCAACATATCGATATGATTCAGATTAATTTTTTGCTTTCTACTTGATGTGAAAGATTTTAGAGCATTTAATCATATTTAAAAAAAAAAAAAAAAAACTTGCTAAGCAAACTACAATTTTGAAAACTGACATTTAAAAAAAAAAAGTATTTAAATGTTATGATTTTAATCCCAACTGCAAAAAAAAGCTTGATATTTGTCATAACATTTAAAAAAAAATTTTAATTAATGTTTTAAATGTATTAATGAAATTAATGGGTTGTAATTTTAGAAAGTGAGAAATTTTTTTAATAATTGTTTTTTTTTTTTTTTTTTTTTTTGTGAAATTGTGCGCTGAGAGTTTGTTTCTTTACCGCCATTGTGCCTCAGTGTCTTGACTCCTTGTTAAGGTTTATTTGTGGTCCATAGGGGGCCGTAAATATAAATTATGCTAGCTACCAGACTACAAAACTAGCTCTATTTGCTGTTTGTGAGCTCGTCAAGCTTTTGATTTAATCAACACCACAGCTAAATACCGGCTCTGTGTGTCAGCTTCTTCTTCTTTTTTTCCCAGTGAATTAATGGGACATCTGTCACTGGGGGTTAATGCCCTCCTTATGAGGTGGTGGTGGAGGGAATGCTTTTCCGAAATGTAGGTCAACTCCGACTTTCCAGCAGAATCTGGCATTGGTTTCGCTGTGAAGTTCTAACGTGAAACACATGTTTCGCTGTTGAACACAGTTAGTCGTATTTTAATGCTGTTCTCTCCCCCTGCATGATGTAAACTGTGTACATTTCAGTAAATGTCCCCTAAAATGGTGTACCCTTGAAGCTCATGTTTTCATCTTTCCCTGTAAGTTGGCACGACTATCAACAAGCTTTAAGCGGCAAATGTTCCAGTTCGACTGCATTCCATATTTGTTTTATTCCAACAGGAAGTTTAGTTTGAGTGCCTCTTTTATATAGTGTAACTGCAACCTTCTTTGCTAAGATTTTTTTTCCCTCCAGAACTCAAAAGCATGTTTTTGTTGTGTCACACTTTTTTCAATTAAAACTTTCTCTATAAAATTGACTAAAGGGGCGGGGCTACAGTATCTAAAATCTCATTTAGACGTGATTGGTAGAAATCTCACTAAGATTGAAGGATGATGACGTGGTGCTCACAGAACCTGCAGTCTAAGCTTGCTAGCTAGCTAGCTGAGCTAATCTCGTTACATTGTACATGACAGTCTAAATACTGAAATCTTACTTGTGACTAATGTGCGCTAGTTTACTAGTAGTTAGCTAACCAGCTAGGTAAGGTTAGTGACATTAGGAACAGCGATTCCTAATAGCCTAATTTGCATATTCATGCATATTCATAGACTATGACTTAAAAAAAAAAAAAACTATGCAGTTTATTATTCTACGAATATTGTGCTTAATGGTTTAAATGGCATGTTCATGGTACTTGACTAGCTTGACTACAGCTAGCTTTATCCTATGTTCACATTTGCAAACAACAAAGTGACAGGCAGCTGTTAAATTTTTTAATGTACGTTTACTGCGATTTCAGAGACAAGCAACGTTTTTTTTTTTTTTTTAAATTGTATGAAAATTATGTATGATGGTGTAATGCAACAAATCCAAATGATTGACTCAAATGATTCTTCGGATCGATCCTGTAGAGCATGTGCTGTGACGTTTCTTTAGTGCTACACTTACATCTTATTCTTTATTTCATACCTGCAATTAATTCCCAGAAAAATGGAAGAAAATCTTATAACCTATTCTGTCTTATCTTGTCATATACGATCTTTCGTTAAATGTGTATAGAAACATTACGTTATGAAGAAAAATAACGCTTCAAACAACCGATTTTCACACTGATGAGTGCGTTATTTTAAAATTTGTGTTTAGCTAGTTAGTAAAAATCCAGACAGTTGATTTGAATGATTCCTCGGACCGATCCTATGGCACGTGTGGTCCAATGTTTCTTCAGTTTCCTGTTCCCTGCCCACAACCTGCAATTAGTTCCAGTTTACTGTTTGATGCACAAAAATGGAAGAAAAACTTGGTTGCATCATATCCTGTCACGTACAAACATCCGACCTCTCGTTAAATGTGTATAGAAACATTGCGTTTGGAAGGAAGTCGTAGCAGAGATTGTTTGTGCCTCTGGTGAGCGAATGTAGCTAGTACAGTTAGCTAACTTGCTGAGAACGAAGCCAGAACATGACATTGAAACTCAAACAACGATTTTCATACTCATGAGTGCATTCTGTTTTTATTTGCGTTTAGCTAGTTAGCTTTAGAAGCATTTATTTTCATGTTGGAATAAAAAACAAAACAAAACGCTGGACGGTGCACGCCCACACACGACAAACCACAAGAGGCCTGTCGCTTGCAAGTGTGAACGGATGTTGGGTTAAGCTTTTCCTCTTGGCCTTTTGAGGACTGGTTTGAGAACCCCACTTCATCGGCGTGACTACGAGTCGTTGTCTTCAGGTGCCAGAATTAACCTTCTAGATCAGTTCCTGCCTCACGTGCTCTCTTTCTTTTTTCCCCCGTCCTGTTTACATGCCATGGAGCGTGAGAGTGTTTGCTTTCTCAAGAGGATCCACTTCTGCGCCTCGTTCTTTACCCTCCCGTTTCTATGGTTGCCGTAGGAACCCGTCCGGCATTCATGAGACTGAATTAAGTCGTCTGGGACGGAGAGAAAGAATGGACGGGCTTTAACTAAATGGCCGTGCAGTCGTCCGGCTTTCACCGGGAGTCGGGTCAGGCCATCTGTGACGGTGTGGCGTTGCTCGCTGTCAAGTTTAGCAACCGATATAAAGCAGTCTCGTTTGGCTGGATGGAGAAGCTTGTTTTCGGGATCCTTGAACGATTTTACGCTGCTCATTTTGGAAGGGTGGAAAAAAAAGCAGAACTCATTGTGTGGCATGGTACATTTAAGCCAGTGTGCATCTTTAGTGTGTGTAGAGTTTCTCCTTTTGTGAGCTGTGAAAAGCGTCACTGAAAGCTGCCATTGTTGTTGTGGGAAATCAAAGCTGGCCCTGTCTCAGCAGGGCGTGTGTGTGTGTGTGTGTGTGTGTGTGTGTGTGTGTGTGTGTATGGAGGGGGGTTGGAAAAAGGAAAGGCCTTGGGGTGTTAACCAGGGCCTCAGTGTACGTCGCATGCTGATGAACTTCAGCTCGTCTGCCCCCCTTAGAGAACTTTTAACACTCTTTCCAGATGTTTTTAAAAGTCCAGATGTCCTGACATGCACGCCTGAAACATATCATACATGCTTTATGTCACTTCATTAGTCCTTCATTACCTCCTTATGAACAAATGTCAACTATACAATATCCAAGAAGAGAAACAGGATCTTCTCTCTCTCTCTCTCACTCTCTGTCTCTCTCTGTGTGTTATTAACCTGATTAATTTTTTTTCCTTTCTTGTCTTTTTTTTTTTTTTTTTTATTAAATGGATGCTGACACATTTTAGAGTGTGTCGTTCCCAGAGGTTGGGGCAGTTGCATGGCTGGTTTATCCACTCATGGAGGAATAATGGTGTTTTTTTCTATTACTGTATTTTCAACATCTCAGCATTGACGTGTTCAGGACTTCAGATTCGTTTAGTTTAGGAAGGGATTAGACTTAGTCACGTGTGTTTTTTGTCTTTCCTCTTTTGTGTAGTTTTCGTCTGGTTGTGACTGGTATGGAAAAGTATGATAAGGAGTGTGGAAAGTGTCCTACTTTTTTTTTTTTCTCCTGTAGGAGTGTCCGAGATAAGCGAAAAACGAATTTCAGGCGGTAACATGATACTTCAGACCTTCACTCTTCCCTTGCTCAGCATATGGATAAAAATAGCAGCACTTTGAAAATTCTGACATAGCCGCGGAAATGAGCCGAGGACGTTTTATAAGGTTGGAGGGAAGCAGAGTGGAGTCTGTTAACTCGACATATTTGTCACATTTGCTAAGTCAGAACATCAGAATTTTGTGCACTTTGTGGGAATTTTGAGCTTTGAAGAGGAAAATCTTCCACAAGATGACCTAAATACATGCTAACAATTATTACTGATGACCGACTTTTTTTTTTTTTCCTCAAACTGTCTTTGCTACACTAAACCCCCAGATCATAATCTCTTTCTAACTCTTTCTGGTTTATGATTTTATCAGAAACAAGCCACAAACAAGCCCTTATCATTCATCGTCTGTCAGAACAAGACAAAGATTTTAGCTGTCCATCGAACAAGGGGGCGGGCAAACAGGAAGGACTGAAGTCTGTCATGTTGTCGTGTTGCCATTTTTGTTGCCGATATACTGTAAGATCTATTAATTATTCGTTTTTCTGTTAACCGGTTAACATACTGCATTACAGTTACATCATCGTTGGGTCTTGTTTACAAGCAGATTTAAAATTGACTTGACAGCTTAATTTAAAAATGTTAAGGTCCTGGTTCTGTAAAAAAAAAAAAAAAAAAACATCCTCCGTAAACAAACAAATAAATAAAGGCATCAACTGACCATCTTGTTAAACTATTTTAATAAATAAGTAGTGGAGATAAATACTACGTTGTTCAAAAGCAAAATTAGTTCACAAATACTTGTAGCATTCGTCTTTGCTAGATTTTATAGGCTCCTTGATTTCAAAGCGATGTTTCCACTTTTACGTTATCAGACTCTACAACTACGAATAAACTGAACGACTCACTGCTGTCTGTCATAAACTCGTCTCTGTTTTTTTTTCCAAGCTGCGTTCATTCTTTCACGCTTCTCCTCTGGCCAATCAGTGAGGAGGTGGGCGGACACTTTAGTTTCGGTTACGGAGCGCTGCCTGATCCGATGGTTTTTCTTTCCATTATAAAGAACTTCCTCTCCTGAACATCACTATTTTTGTATTTCTCTACAATAGTGTTTATTGTGTACACACTTGTGGACGTATTAAATAATCTCTTTATTCACAGATTAGCTACCTCCTGCACTTTCAAAACACCGGTTTCTAGTCTTTTAATGTCATGAATCTGTACAGTTTCTCTGTAAGTACTTTGTACTGTTGTGCCTTTGCACTGTTTGTAATTCGATCTGGATAAGGGTGTCTTTTAATGATTGTTAATAATATTAATTAATAACAATAGTGATAATATTTTCAGTGATGTATTTCGCTGAAAAACTGGGCGATACGACAGAAAATATCGTAGCATGATTTTCGAAGGCGTTTCTAAGATACGCAATGTGTATGAGGATATATAGTTATGCTCACAAACTGAGAGCAATACAGCAGTGTTGAAAGATAAGTCATATTTAAAAAAAAGTTACTTTTATGTTTTAAAAAAATAACTCTGAAAAAGAGAAATAAAGACAGAAATAAAGAGAAATCTGGAAAAAAAAATTTACACTTTAAAAATGAAGTAAAAAAATGATAACCTGACATCAGATGCGTCCAGTTAGTTTGTAATTATAAAAAAAATGATAAAAGATATCACGATATCTACAATCACAATATCGATATTGTATCAGTATGTCATCTAGCCCTACTATACTATTACTATTGTTTAAAAAAAAATAATAAATTCAGCAGTAATTAATCTGGAAGGGGTTTAGTTTTGAGATGTTCTTGGTAAATCGACAGACTTGAGACTTGAGGATACATGAGAAAGTGTAAGAGTGTCTTTTTTTTTTTTTTGAGATGGCTCGATTCATAAACAAGCGACATGATGAAAAGCCTAAAAACAGGAAGACAAACAAATAGAGAACTGTCCAGAATTTGGAGGGATTTAGAAAAGAAGAATGAAGGAGAATGAAGGAGAACGTGGTGTAAGTAGGGAAAATATCCACATTGTATGAGGAGTTTGTTTACTGGGACTTTGACGTTCTATGTGAACGTGTGCATCCCAGTAAAATCCCATGTAAATGATGGATAGAAGGTAAAATGCTCATCGTGTCCCGGGTTACGAGTGCGAACTTTGTATAAGACTCATGACCAGAATGACGGAGTGCGTTTCACTTTTGGTCACGTCTGACGAGCGTTTATGAAATGATTTTGTTGCGAAATGATTTTGTTTGCTGATCGTATACTTTCCCGGTGCGATTGCGACATACTGAACATCTTCACGAGGGACACAACACGAGTGTCTCAGGGTTTACAGAGTTTTCTTTCACCTGGTGTCTTTCACTGATGTAAATGATGACACAAAACGCTGTCGTCTCAGGCTCGTGCATAGCCGTGTCCTCGCTCTCCTAAACACAGCTGCGTCTTGTTGCTTTCAGTTGTGCTGTGAAGTCAGTAAGTGTGTCATACAGCGCTCAGACTTGCTTTATAACACTAACTGAAACACGATGTAGGTCATTGCGTGACTGCAGTGTCATTACAGACACCAGGAGAAAATACTGAACCATCCTTTGGACTCGACTTCTGTTTATTTCACACATTTATCTGACTTCTTAAGCTTGTATCTGCATTCTGATCCATCTTAACTTTGAATTTGCTCTCGTTTATCCACGTCTCATAGCTTTCTGTAGTTTTATCATTTATAATGTTTTGAAAATACAATGTCCTGAAAGTCTGTTCTGTTTTTCTTCTCCATTTTAGAGTCAGCAAAATGGGCAAAGGTTGCATCACAGCCACCAAGTACTTTCTGTTTCTGTTCAACCTCCTGTTCTTCGTGAGTATCGTTCTCTTTGTCTTTGAGACTCCACGACTCTTGACCTTGACTTCAATAAATAAATAAGGAAATCCTGTAGCTGTGGGTTGGCGTGAGGTTAAACATGTTTATCGTTGCAGTATCGTTAATGAATGATTGATTAAGGGTTAATGAATGCAGACACTTTTTTTTAAAGGTTAGTGTGACTAGTAGTAGTGATTCATTCAATTCAGAAGACTTAACTAGCATTATTATTATTATTAATCGTTATTAGCTTACGGTTATTTATAGATGTTTTGTGTATTTTAACTGGTTCAGGTGGGCGGGGTTTTATTGTAAGTGGTTGACGTTATGTTATAGCATGTGTGAATCAGAGCTGATGTGTTTGTCAGCTTCAGAAACTGATTTGACCTCATGACTTGCTAACATTTTAGTGCTTTCCTTCTTTATTTGTTTATTTTTTTTTTAGCAGCCAGGCCAGACTACTAACGATGTTAATGCTAGTCCTCTGGTTATTTAATAATGTTAAGAATGTTAATAATGTGAGAGTAGGCAATAGTACAATTCAATGTTTTTAAAAACCAGCTCTAAGTTTGCACCAACCTTTTTTTTTTCATTCATGCGTATAAAAACAAAACAGAAAAGTTTCACTCTGTCACTTTGTTTTTGTCACTCATGTTTCCAGAGAAACACCAAGGCCAATCGTTATATAATCCGACATGCCCGAACATTTCTGATCAGACAGTTTTTATAGAGTTTAACTAAGTAAATTGTAGTTAAGGACAGAGGATTTAAAGAAAAAACTCCACCCTGAAACACATGAAACGTGTTTATAATGAAATATTTCTGATGTGTTTAGTGATTCTGGTGCTTTAGTGATGCTGTTACTTTATGATATATTTTGTTATTCCTGTAAGAAGCAGTTAGCAGTTGTGTGTCACACTGATGTCACAGGGTGACTAGCGCAGTTACGAATGTGTTTAATAAGAACAAAAACCGAACAAACAAAAAAGAGGCAGAGATTCTTCTTACAGTCACTTTTCATTTTCAAGCAACATTCAGTGTCAGATTAATGAGAAATCTAGCTTAGAACTAGCGGAGAAGTTTTTGCAAATGCTGTACTCAAAGTCCCAGAATGCACCGCAGCAATATGACGACAGAGACTTGGCTTGGCTAGTTAGCTAGTTAGCGGCTTGGCAAGCTGATCTGTTTGAGCTGAGTGAGCAGATGAGGAGATAAGAGAGCTGGACAGACTAAAACACTAAAGCGCTGCTGCATCACACTGTTTAAATAAAGATGAATAAGGTGAAGGTGAAATCTCACTGCACCACGATCAGCAGGTCGTCCAATGGCATTGTGGGTAATGTGGGAAACTGTTAACCAAAAATTCGACTCGGTTGAATTGCTAAATAAATTTTGGACGCTGTTGAAGATCACATGTTAATTACGCAGATTAATATCTTTCCGGGAGGATTTTTTTTCCTGTTATCCTTCCCACTATTAAGTTTTGCATAATGAAGAAACAGGTTTTTGTTTTTTTTGTTTTTTGGGTTCTCTAGTTTGCGCAACCGCTCTTCCTATTTTGAGGAACTGCTCGTTTTTTCTCCAGCTATTAGGCAGGATTTATGATTTCAACAGCATTTTCTTCATCAGCCTCATCTAGCTATCTCTCTCTCTATCTGTCTTTCCGTCGCTCTCAAGACATTTCTGTAATTACAGAGACGACAAGCTCCCGGTTCTCTGCGGGTCCCTGCATCCGCCCCCACCCTGAGTAAATGAAACCTCTTACCCAGGCGTACGCCCTCTAAATCACAGGCCTTCCTCATCACGTCCAAACAAATTCTGCAGGAGCTGTAGCATTATCCCTCGCACATACGTTTGGATCAAAGCTGTGCCACAGGAGGACGATAAAAGCCCCGAGCTGTTTGGGCTTGAAGTCGTACTGGGAATGAAAGAGTGAAACAGCGGAGAAGTTGATGGATTACAGACTTTATTATTGCGAGGTGTAGCACCAGTTATTTTAGGAGCAGCCTTTTTATTTTTAGCAACTGGGATCTGATACTAAATATATCAGAGCCGAGTCTCTCCTCAAACAAGGATTACATCGGTACCACATGCTGTCCCAAACCCGACCCGATCCTCTCACGTACTTTAACATATTCAGTATTCAGCATTTTATTACATTTACACCTCATGAACTCTGCATTCTGATCGGTCAGAAGGTGTTGATTAATCTTCTCTAACAGCAGCTCTGACAATAGTGCAGCTGCAAATCACAGGTTTATATACATTTATGCGCAGGTTCGAATACGTTATCGTTTCTATAGCAACAGCTCGTTCGTGCAGATAATCTAAGGCTAATAATAAACGTATAAAAAATGTGTTTTGTTGAACAAAGGAACTCATATGTAATCCTTGATATGGTGAAGTTTTCTGTAAGGAGATGTTTATGTAACATTTATGGAAGGAGTCTCCGGTGTCAGTGCTTTGTAACAGTCAGAGGAAAAGGTGTAACTTTAAGCGAGTTTACTCTTTTTTGCGTTTTGTTTGTCTTCTTAACTTCAAGAGAGAAAAAAGAGAGGCTGGTGAGGAAACAACTGTTTATAGCTGTTATAACAGAAGTGAGAAGAGGAGCTAACATGTTTTATGGACTTTCCACAGCATGAAGAGCACGACATATCGTTCATTAGTGAAGGAAACATATAATATAATAGAATCGTTGGCAAATTGATGTGGTATAAGAGGAATAAAACACATCGAGACGCGATGTTACTGAAAAAATAATCAACAACAAATATAACAGCGTGCCACATGATACAGCAGAGCTCTTACAGCCTGAAACAGGAAGTGCTCAGTGCAGGCCCTGGTGTTGAGCTGAACTATGACCTGAAGATTGATGGGGTGCGTTTAGAGCAGGTTATGGTGTTCTCGAACAGAGACCACATCCGCTGCAACCTCCTCCTCCTCCTCCTCCTCCTCTTCCTCCTGCTGCCACGCAGAGCCACAGCTTGATCAATCCCAGATGTTTTAGTGTTGTACTACAGAGGAGAGAGAGAGACACACACACACGGCTCCTGAAAAAACCTATGGTTAGAACTTAACTTCTTAGTGTCTCCAGTACACTCTGGCAGAGTGTATATATATATACACACACACACACACACACACACACACACTTTCCTCATTTTGTCCCGTCCAAGTAATTTGGAGCGACCAGCTTGTAAATTTAAAATGTGAGGCCCTGCTTTTCCCCCTTTCTCTCCAGTTTGTGATTCATTTTCTCTCTCTGTCTTTTTCTCTTTCTCTCTCTCTCTCTCGCTCTCTCTCTCTCTCTGCAGATCTTTGGAGCCCTGATTATGGGCTTTGGACTCTGGATCCTCCTGGACAATCAGAACTTCATTGCAGTCTTGCGTAAGTATTTTCAGCGTAATCAAAGTGCACTCGACCGAATGATAAGAAATCCAGTCGTTCCTCTGGATCTGCTCCGTGCACAAGATAAAATATTTCATTTCAAATAAGCTCATGTTTTGTTAACTTTAGTAAAACGAGTCCTTTTCATTTGCTCTGCATGTCCTTGTAATTTCATTCTCGTTAAGAAATGATGAGAGGACCCACTCCTTTTTTTTTCTTTCGTTCTTTTTTTTACTCTCTCATTAGCGGCAGCTCCTGTAAGCTCTCGTCCTGCCTCTCTGACTCATGATGTTGTGACTCGGTAGTGTAGGACCTTCTTACATGACCATCTGTGTCTGATTTTGCTTTTTTTTGTTTGATGAACGCCGTTGCTTGGGCGTCTTTGCGACGTCACATGTTGTAGGCTGTTAGACGGATTCTGTAAGAATTTCTCATCACCTCCTTTGTGCACTCGCTCACTCGGATTAACACAAACACACACACAAGGACAAAAAAAAAGACATATATACACACACTGATCTGTTTTCCATCCTGAAAGCTGTTGCAGAGAGGTCAGTGGGTCTGTGTGGAATAGAGCCTGGGTTCACGAGAGGCACGAATAACCGGGCTGGCAGCACGAGGGTGACGTAACGCTACCCGAGGCAGCGTGCAGGTGCTGCGGCCGCGCCACACTGGTCTCATTTAGCAACTCGCTCATTAGCATGCATCACGTCAGCTCTCAGATCCATGTTAGTCATCGGCATGAACGAATTTGATGAGCGATTCTATCTTAGCAGGAGAAGAATAGAGCTGTCTCTTTCCACACATCAGCTACGTCAAGGATTCCAAATGGCCGAAGGCTCGGTTGGCACGAGGTTACGCTTTTGATGATGGCTCTGGACTCAAACTGAAGTTAATGCAGAACATCTCACAGCTTCAAGCACGCTTACTGTGAACACAGCCAGGGATTCGAGCCTGCCAACCTTTACAAATTTGCAGAGGAACATTTTTTAACATCGGACTACGCTGTTACGAGTTATCACTCAAAGATACACAACAAAAAACTCAGTCATCTTTCCTCCACCCCAGTAAAAACAGCAGATAAGCCAATTGACATACAGTTCTGGAATGATTGACGGCTTTGTAGGTGTTTTGAGCTTTCCGAGATTAATGCTGCAATCCACTGTACTCAGGGAAAAAAACTCCGACCTGGAGCGGTCCTTCAGCTTGGAATTTCCTCCTAACCCGAGTTCTCACACAGTCATCACTAAACAGATTTCCCTTTGCGTCATTATCCACTTTATAAAAAACTTGATTTTACTTGATCTGTAGCTTTTCTGTTGTAAAAAAGAAATGTTCACTTATATTATACGTCATTTCTCTTCATTAATCGCACCAAAATAATTCATGTAGCTCTTCTTAATATGTACATCAAGCTCAGAGACTAGACAAATATGAACTTGCTCCATGTTTTTCCAAACTGGCGCACTGGACACTTTTAGATCAGAACTTGGGAAATTCGATTGCGGCATAACTGGCACCCTATGGAAGCCCCGCCCCCTTTCCTCGCATCTCTAGTAATATCGTCTCGTCCTGCTTGAAATACGCAGCCTCGATTTCTGTATTGATAAATGGACAATGTTTTAAGTTCATTAATATGAAGTAAAATCTATTAATGTGTGTTTGACTTGGAGAAGATTAAACAAGTATATAGTGAACATCAGTTCAACTACTTTTTAGGGATGCTATTAAAATATTTTGGCCAAGAAATGAATTTTTGGCTGAGAAAGTGGCAGGTTTACGATGAAAGAGGCACTTTTTTTCAGACGAAGGAGAAAAAAAATGGAAAAAAGATTAAATCGGGCTACAATGAAATGTCAGATCTGGTAGTTTACAAATACTTTGAAAGGTTATGACAATTAGGAAGTGATTAAATCATCGTTTGCTGTAGTGTGTGTGTGGGGTTTTTACGGTAACTCCCAGGTGCTTGAGATGTTTTAGTTACCATATAGACACTAGAAAAGTTTACATGAACACTTTCTTATTGATTACTGTACTTAACATCTTTTTCCTAGAATAGAAAATAAACTTTTCTACTGTAAACTTTCCTCTTTTCCAGGGTGTCTATATCTTAATTAAAACGGACGAGCTGGTGGTTACCTTAGAACCTTGTATATATGTGCACTCAGAACCTTAGACAAGTAATTTGTGAAAGGACTATATTAAAAATGGAAGAGTAATGATTTCTAATTGCCAGTTTGAGTCAGGTTCCACTCAAGATTTCTTCCTTATGTTGTCTCAGTAAGTTTCTCGCTCTGATTTGTTTACTAGAGATCTAAATCTACATCCTGGATGTAAAGCTGCTTTGTGGCAGTGTCTATTGTTAAACGCGCTATACAAATCAAACTGAAATTGAAAATGAACCATGCATCTGGAATCGACAATGCATCTGCTAAAATCGGAGCTGCAGAAATTGCTGTAGTGAAGTGGATGTTGAAGTTCCACAAGATAAAAGCAAAACATTTACTGAGAACATCTGCTCAACACTTGAGGTCGATTATTTTTAGTCATCAAACACTAGCATGACTCAGAGTGCACTTCACAAATCGCAAATCAACAAGACGGCGAGGTATGTGAGACTTTTGCTATGACGAGCAGCGATAGAGGTGTGAAAATCTGATAATGGAAGGGGGAAATAATTTTCAGCGACAAGTGACATTTGAATGTAGATTTTTTTTTAAAGCAAATTAGGTATGACTCAGAAAAGAAGTGACAAATCCAAACGATCTGCTCGAATGATTCCTCGGACTGATCTTATGGTCCTTAGGCATTTCTTCAGTTCCTGGCTCACAACTTTAGTTCCTACCTGCCATTAGTTTTATAATTAATAACTGTGGTTTCATCTTATCCTGATGTATACAATCTGTGATTAAATGTATATAAAGGCATTACGAAGAAGCTTGGAAGCATCAAACAACCAATTTTCACACTGATTAGCATATTATTTAATTTTATGTAATTAGTTTGTTTTAGAAGCTACACTACGTGGCCAAAAGTTTGTGCACACCTGACCATCACACCCATATGTGCTTGTTGAACATCCCATTCCAGATTTATTCCCCTGTGTTTGCTGTTATAATAAGCTCCACTCTTCTGGGAAGCTTTCCACTAGATTTTGGAGCGTGGCTGTGGGGATTTGTGTTCATTCAGCTACAAGAGCATTAGTGAGGTCAGGCATTGATGTTGGGTAAGGAGTCTCCAGTTCCAGTTCATCCCAAAGGTGTTCAGTGGGGTTGAGGTCAGGGCTCTGTGCAGGACACTTGAGTTCTTCCACTCCAACCTTCACACACCATGTCTTCATGGAGCTCGCTTTGTGCACAGGGGCATTGTCATGCTGGAACAGGTTTGAGCCTCTTAGTTCCAGTGAAGGGAAATTATAATGCTACAGCGTACAGAGACATTCTATACAACTGTGTGCTTCAGACTTTGTGGCAACAGTTTGGGGAAGAACCTCATATAGGTGTGAAGGTCAGGTGTCCACAAACTTCTTGCCAAATAGTCTATTTATAGCTACTACCGTTTCCCATCAGAACTTAAAATAGACTCCGAACACGACCTGTTCTCAGCCATGAGCAACAAACTACAAGTGACGCGAATGAACGTATGTGTTGTAATTTTTCTCCTTTTTTATTGACAAGCAGTGATAAACCGCCATGAGAGTGTTTCTCCACCATCCTGTTTGGAGCATGACACTCCAAACAACTGGCTGTGTAAATTATACCAGAGCAGCCCTCAGGGTTCACATTTGGCACAGTGAAATGCAGCTATGAGTGAAATCCGAGCTGTTTTTCAGTTGGGCGTTTTGCCTAACGCAGTAAGCTGTAACTGTTAAACCCTTATTTCACGTTCGCTCAGATTTTCATTTTTGGGTTTGATCATTAGCGAGTTAAAGGGTTTTTTTTTCTTCCTTTTGTTGTTTAATTTAATGTCGGTGTCACAGAACTGTTCATGACCCACATACATCTGGGTCTGAGCCTCACATCTCTCAGTGAACGCGTCCACATCTCACGTTTCCGTCTCCACGCGCCATATTTCACCAGACGGACACATTCCTGCAGTTAGCGATAGCTGGCGGACGTTTGTTGGTTCTCTCAGGGATCCCTTGTCTGTCGAGCCACCCCCCCTTCTCTCTCTCTCTATTTCCATGGGAGGAAAAGAAAGCAAGTTTACAGAACGCTATTGTTTCTCTGATCCAGCCGCTAGCAGCCCTCGCAGTCCTACTGATCCCCAGAGAATCATCACATTTCCGCTACGCACTGACCGACCGAGGCTGAACATACACAATGCAAAGAACACGTGTGTGAAACTGCGTACAGCTTGGGAACATGGTCACGTCTGCAGATTCCCTTTACAGATTCTCCCAGCCATAAATCGTAGAAAGAGCCCTGCTTTCATTTTCCATTAAAGCTCGGTTCTCTAATGCTTTGAGGTCGTCGTGTTGAATTCAGCGGTTAAGCTTGTAGAAAGCAAATTGCTTTGTTGTACGAGTTCTCATAAGGCTTTAACATTTATTTGGCTCTTGTTGCTGGAATTTTATGGAGGCAAACCATTGAGAATAATTAGCACCACATGGTTTTTTTTTAATGAAAAGTTGTTTAGATCAAACAGTAACACGTTCTATGATCTGTAATGAACTATGACCTAGAGCTGGGTGATGTGACGATACAATATCGATATCGTGATAAATTATGTCACAATACAACTCTTTCTGAGATATCATGACAACTTTTCCATATATATATATATATATAGTGGATTTAATGTATTGTAGATGCGTCGTAGGGATGCATAGTAGGGAATCCTACTATGAACTCATTCATAACATGTTATAATACATCCCTAAGGCATTGTACACATTTGCTATAATTATTTAAGAACATGGACGTACTACACTACATAGCAAACTTTATTACTCATTATGAATTCTTAACATGATGCATTATACGTAGTTTCTGTAACACCGTATATATCATATGTCACCAATACGACACTTATAAGGTGTTATAATTAGGTTATAATATCATATGACTGTTGTTAATCCACACTCATACATAAAATGTATACATTTAGTTACTTATTAAAAAATCAGAACATGTCTCAGTGCATTCTCAACAATTCATATTGCATTACTATAAAGTGTAATGCAGTTTTATATATATATATATATATATATATAAGTGAAAAATGCCTTATAAATTTCCCAAAATTTAAATATATATATAATATATATATAAATATAATAAAAGCAATTTCCCCCTACATCCCCCTAAGGCTATAACGGCACGTCTAGAAATGTTTTATTCCTTTTATACCACAGCGGTTTTCCCAACGAATACAATTTTTAATTTTTTAATGAATGACACGTCATACTTTTTATCCATTTATTATTACATTCAGTGTCTGTGAAACAAGTTACTACCAGTTCTTCCTGTTATGTTACAACGTCTCTTATTTGTCTCTCCCTTGAAGTTTATAAGACAAAAAAAAAAAAAAAAACACACATAGCTTGTCATCTTTTGTTACCGAGAAACCACAAAGCGTAAGCTCTTCTGTCCTGAATGTGTCAGAAAATTGTCACAAGTTACAGCTTTACCTCTGACACTGGAGACTCCTTCTATAAATGTTAAAAAATAAATGTCTCTTTACTAAAAAGTTCACCATAGCAACAGTTACGGGTTTGCCTTTGTTAAATAGTAGCACATTTTTAAAATTGGTTTATTATTAGCTGTAGTTTATGTCGATCATCTGCCGATCCCTGTGAAGTCCCTGTGAAGTCCCTGTGAAGTCCCTGTGAAGTCCCTGTGAAGTCCCTGTTACTATAGAAATGATAAAGAGCACATTGTGATTTTCATCTGCAAAAGTACAAACTAATCAACACCTTCTGACCAATCAGAATTAAGATTTTAACAGCTCTGTGGTGTAATAGATTACAAATACATTTAGTCAATGCTTGGAATGTGCTGATCAACTGGAGCGGAGTTTCATAAGGCTCTTCAGATCCATCACCGTGATTGATTGAATCGTTAACGTCTCCTTTGTGTTTGTACGCTCGTCAGTGAGATAACACACACTTTGGACTGGTACCGCTGATTACGTCGGGTCATTATGTCACACTGTTGTGTCCTAGCTCTTTTTTAGAGCGACTGTACACTGCGCTATTGTTCAGAGAGGCGGTTTGTGGTGGTGGTGGTCTCACCATGGAGCAGGCGTAAGGGACAATGGGTAGGGTAAGTAGGGACGGCTGCCAATTGAATGTGAAAGTGTGATGTCATTGGGGTTTATCAGAGAGGTTTAGGGGCAACCCCACACTTCCTACGCCTTTGCCGTGGAACCATCGTCACGTCATCAGCTGGTATGTTTGAGTCACATCGAGGTTCCTCTTCTGGAGCTCTGATGTCCCTTGTGGCCTTGATGATTACATCAGCCGAAAGCGATACCTATCCCATATGGTTTTCTATAAAAACTACTAAGCTGAATCACTTTACAGTTAAACTCTTTCAAACACAAATCACTTACTATGCAAATATAAGAAAGTATAAAGTGTAAATATAATAAAAATCAATCTTAACAACAACAACAACAAAAAAAAAAACAGTCCGGTCTCTTTGTATGTAAACATTTCCAGGTCCAAAAATAAATTTCCTGGATTTTCCAAATGCAATTCCAGTTTTCTCAATTTGTTTGAAGATTCAATATCTCATGATATGTTTGTTTTCCCCAATATCTAATCCAATTTTTTTCCAATATCCGATACTGGGTGTTCGATCAGTTTCATCTCTACTAACGGTTTAAAAAGCTTTACAGAGATGAAAAAGTCATTCACAGAATTATCTTTTTAAGAAAGATGAACAAACTTCCTTTTGTTTCCTTTTGTTTTATCTATATACAAGGATGTTCAAAGATTTCGTTATAATAAATAAATCTTTTCCTTATGTGTTTTTAAATGTATCAGTGCCTTGATGTCGTGAAATTGTTCAGCTAGGTTATCATAAGGTGAAAATGTCAAACCGTAACACTCCTAGCCTGGAAAACGTTCTGATTTTTCCTTCTACAGTCTGCAAAGTGCTTTACATTAAAGAGTAAAAATAAGACAAAGAATGAAACCATAACAGATATGGTTAATATTCTGTAGAATTTAAGCCAAACTAGGAATCACAGTGAAGATAAATGGTTTAGTTGGGGATGTTGATTGAGCTGCGATTGACTGCGATTGGTCAAATGTTGAGCCCCGATTAATCCTAGGTATTGATGATAATCCTGTCTCAGCTCAGCGAATGTCACACAGAGCACTGGTTAAATCCTCACATCACACTAAGAGTTCTTTTAATCCAAGCTCAGATTAAACTCGGAGTAAGATTCCCGGTCGTCAGTAACTCCTTGGAGCGTACGGTTTAATTTAGCGCATAATCCGTGTCCGGAGAAAAGGCCGTGACCTCCTGATCCGAGCCCGAGCGTGTTTTGTATTATAACTGAACCAGATGTGGACAGCAGAATAAAATGGTTTTTGCTGAAGTTGAAGTAACTGCAGTAAAAATGTGGTTGTAATAAGATCATCTGCTACTTCAGAAATGTCACATGGAAACAGATTTCTTTTCCACAGTTGCTCTAAAGGGCCTAGGGCCTCACTTTTTGTTGGTTAAATAGAGAAATATCCAACCACAGTGGTTAAAAAGTGACTCTTTAGCGATATCTGTTGCTGGGAAACATCTGAGGCAAGATCTCGACATGCTTTAAGACGTTTTGTTGTGTGTTCACATGCAAAATCTATGTGGTGTCAGTCAACAACACACTTTCACAGATCTGAAAATATGTCGGATATGATCCGGCGAATCAGACCACTTTATAATACTTTCGTACTTGTATACCTGGCATACTTGTATTTCAGTTACTTAAAACATTTATATTCAAATGCATTCGCATATTAATTAGGTATAAAATTTGCATGAATTTTATTCTAGCATCAGACGAGCAAACATAACATAGCACACACGACTAAACTGGATGCTTGTACATGTTTCTGTTCTCATTTGAGTTAGGTGAATAAAAGTGAAATGTGTGATCTTAAATAATTGAAATGTGGATTTTCGCTGTCAAATGCGTAAACATTATGTAAATTTGAATAGTACTTAAATAGTGAACTTCAGTTGGACGGTAATACTATAATTATGAAATCTAAAACAATACAACTATCTAACACTAATGTACTAACACTAACTTAACACTTAGTATTCAAATGCATTTGAATATTAATTAGATGTAATATTTTATACTAGCATCAAACGAATAAACAGTCAAAACACGGGAGGTGAAAATCAGCTGTTTAGATGACGAAATGCAAACAGTTTCCACGTGGCGCTTTTCAGCTCTTCGGGAGTTGTGATGTCATCACGTTTGTTATTTTTTCCTAAGTAAAACGACAAGGGGTGTGTGGCAAAACTTTACGGAAACGCATATTTCTGTAGACTTGCGTTAGATGACTAGAAGACTAGTCGAATAAATTCGAATGTGAATTTTAACATAAATTCGAATAGCATTCAAATAGTCAAATTCATTTTGACAACACTAATACATACAATTATATAAAATCTAAATAAAATAAATAAAACCAACTTTTATGTAACTTTTAATGGCTTTACAGCAATTTTGTGGCAGTCATGCAACTGTGCTGGAAATTTCGTAATACTCCCCGTATTGAGAGGCCAAAGCATTTTGAAAACTTGTTTCTATAAACATCTGTTAGGCGACTAAAAGTAAAACATTGGAATCTTAAACAGTTTGAAAATGCATTTCACCTTTGAATGCGTAAATATTATGAAATTCGAATAGTATTTGAACAGGGAAATTATTTTGACAGTGAAATACAAGAAGTTACATTAAAAAATAACAGGAAATTACATCAAAGCTAAAAAAAAATAATAAAGCTAAATATTTAACACAAACTTACTAGCATGTAGTATGGATGAAAATGCATTCGATTATTAATTCGATATAAAATTTGCCTGAATTTAATCCAAGCAAACATTGACATTTGTATGGTATAAAACCTGTGATGTTAAAAATCGGTTGTTTAGACGACGAAATTTAAACAGTTTTTACAGTCAAATGCGAATAATTCGCTAGTTACGTGGTCACGTTTATTTTTTAATTTGCTTGCTATAACATCAACACTTTCGATAACCGTGCGATTTAGCGGTAACCATGCTAGCGAGCTGGAAAATATGTCGTACGCGGACTTCTTGCGGTTACCTTGTGATCGATACTGCCCCCTGTTGACAGGCCACTTTATCTACGTCGCATGCGACAAGGCGCATTTCGCCTAAAGGTGTACAGACTTTTTATAGACTTGTGTTAGGCAAGTAGAAGTAAAACATGGTACCTTAAACATTTGAATGTGGGTTTTGCATAAATTTGAATATTATTTGAATATGGAAATGAGTTTGAACAGCCCCGTTGTCTCCTGATTTACATCTTCATACCGTTTTGTATTTTTGTAGAGGACTCATCTACAGAACTGAAGGTGGGCTCCTACATTGTGATTGGTGTCGGTGCCTTCACCATGCTGATGGGATTCCTGGGCTGTCTGGGAGCGATCTATGAGATCCGCTGTCTGCTTGGACTGGTAACACACACACACACACACACACACACACACACACAGACACATAGACACACACTCATATATACAAATATACAAAGGTTCCATAATGCAAAAAAAAAAAATCACTTACTATAGAAACTTTTTGTTAAAACGTTCAGTTTGAAGGTAAATAAAGAGATTTAGCTTTCGCATACAGTGTTTAGCGAGTTTAAACGGAACCCTGGTGTGTTCTCCGACTCGGTGTGGTTCTTTAGGCAGGTGAGAACACACTCGGGCGATCACGCTCGGGTCCAAGAACGTAGTGCGAGGGGTTCTTGTTCCGCTTCCAAGTGAACTCTACTGAGAGAACGATTCGACTCTGAATCGACTCCTTGCAGGAAGTGAATCAATTTTGGATTGCAGTGTTTTTTTGTAGATTTTTTTTTTTGCCAAAGTGAGACAAAGGACAGAGCTGTAGAGCTGCAGAAATGCCATGTGTTCTGGAGATTTGGGCAAAAAAGAGAAAATAAATGCTGAATGCCTTACACAAACCGTTTAAACTCATTACTTATTTAATTATTTATTGAGCACCAGCTCCATATTCTTTGTGTCCTGTTGATTTTTGTGATTTCTACACGTAATTGATAGGTAAAAGTTTGTTACGCTGTTTCCATCGTCATATTTCTGACCATACACACACCTCAGACTTTTTTTTGTTTTTGTTTCGTTTGGTTATGTGCATTGTGAAAGCAAACCAACCCAAATAGCAAACAATTCAAAAGAATCAGATTCGCTCTGAAAGCACTGTTAGCGATCGGACCAGTTTATATATACAGAAATTGTATGCTTTATTTATACAATGTGGTCTGCCTGGTGTGCCGCAACTATGAAAAGAACATTAACCCTTTATTTTAATAACTGGTAGCACCTTCTTTAGCAGCAAAAACATCCACTAAATGATGCCTACAGCAGCTAATCAGACGTTTACTGCCTAAAAAAACATTTTTCACTTCATCAGTGTGGATTTAACCGTTACTTATCAATGAGCGTATCATAATAACACTTTTCAAAACGGCTTTAGTATCTCAAGGGAATCTAAAAAGTGGAACATTCACAGATTATTCAAAACACTCACGTTAGTATGAATGTGACACGACACGTGAGCTGTTCGTAATCTAATCCCGTGTGGATCGGATTGCACGTGAGACTTTGTGAATCAGATCATTAATCTCCTGATGACTCTCTCTCTCCCGCAGTACTTCACTCTCCTGCTCCTCATCCTCATCGCTCAGGTGGTTGCTGCTGTCCTCATCTTTTTCCAGCGTGGTGTGGTGAGTGACGTCATCGCCCAGGCATCCATCTTCTGCCTTGTTTATTTATTTATTTATTTTTAAATACCCCGAAAGAATGCTCCACATGGACATATGCTTCACATGTGCCTCAGCTGGAGGCATTAGAGTCTCAGGACTGAATTTTCCAGTATGGCTTCCATTGCTCGGGTTTATTCGGGTTACCAAACCAAAGCGAAAGGAAAAAATAGCGCTTGAGGGAAAATGATCTTGCTCAGAACTTATAAATACACTGCCCCCTATTGCACACAAGGGGTAATTACACATTACACATGCAGGGTGGTTGTGGTTTTTTTTTTTTTTTTTTTTTTTTTAAAAACCCTGACATTATCAGCAGA
>CM040464.1:1823264-1834556 GCA_022758105.1 Pangasianodon gigas | reverse complement strand
TATATATATATATATATATATATATATATATATATATATATATATATATATATTTGCCAGAAAATAGTCAGATTTAATAACATTGAACTGTGTTATTCTCACATTGGTGTATTATCTATCAATATATTATTATTATTATTATTATTATTATTATTATTATTATTATTATTATTAAAGTTGTGCATAAATGTTTCTGAACTACAAATTGTCACCAGATTCCCACCAGTTTTGCTGTTTTTTTTAATGTTAATAAACAGCAATAAGTTACCATCATTCATGACACGTTTACATTTAGCCACGCCTACAAAACTCCATAAAAGGCAAAGTGCAAAATCTTCCAATAATGCAGCTCAGCCACTGCAGTGCGTCTGCTACCACAGACACACGCTACCACTTCCTCCTTATATACGGCGCCATTACTTTTGTCCTGATTGAGCAGCTAGCTTTATTTGTTTTCTTTCAAGTCATTAATATGAAATGAAATGAGTTACACAAAATGTACATTAAATTGGTGTGTAACTGAATATCGAACAAATAACCTTGACAGCGTAATCCGTATATAAAAATCGCAGTAACAATTATACAATTATTCAGCGTTCACTTTTATTTCTCGTTATACAAACATTTACATAAACTCAGGAGAGAAACACCGGGTATAAACGATTTTTTCCCAGATAACTGGATTTTCATTAATCACCACATTTCTTGCGTAAATGCTCCTGAGAACAATTTACGAATAAATACATGCATCAGGTCGTATCCAGCGCTCCCACTTCCTAAATCCTAAAGTTACATCAGTAGCAGCTCGTGACCTTAGATTTCGGTGTTGCAGGACAACATTAATAACGACATAGCCTCAAACAAAATGAAGTCGAGAGGCTATCACACTTGTCTTATGCTATAAGCTATCATCTAGTGAGTTTTAGAGACAGTTGAGACTCGACAGCATACAGTCATCCAGCGTGGAGTCTAAAAGCTCGCTTTGAGACGAACCTTCAGCTGTGTTTGAGATTAATATCATTATCCAGGGTTTACACATTTCAGCAAAAATTTCCAGCCCAACTAAATCTGAAAAAATACGCAAAAGACATGAAACTAGTCCAAACATTTGAGCACTGGAAAATTGAGATGTTTCTTCTTTTTCTTTTCCTTTACATAAAAAACAATTTCATACCTATTTCTGATGTATGCACATTATCCACTCCATAATCCCCCTTTCTCTCTTTCAATCCTTGCAATATAACTTACAATAGAAATGGTTCTGTACATCACAGACACACTGTCTGCACTTAAACTTTACCGTTTTGTGGGAATGTATTATATTTATTTCAGATTATTTGCTATAAAATAAGATCTTGGTGGTTGTTGAGTATTTTTAAACTAGCTCAATCTGGCAACCTGATTATTAAATGTCCAGTCTGCTCCGCTTTCTCCAGGGAAAATGTTTAAAGAGTGAGCGTAGGGCAGGAAGAATCCTGCCCCATATAGATCTCTATTAGTGCTTGCTGCAGTTCCTACTTTTGACCACTAGGTGCAGTGATGAAAATCGACTTATATCTGTGAAATAACAACATGTTTTAAATTGTTGGTGACTATAAAGAGGTAATTAGTATTTTAACAGAATGTAATTGTTGAATGGCTGATACACGGAAATGTTGATGCTCTGCATCACTGCCTCTATGGACGATTCATCACTGGACAACATTTACCTTTTTTTTTTTTTTTGGCTTGTATTTTAATGCCTCTGATGTGTAAAACGATGACACTGAGATGTTTTCAGCACAGCTCCTGTCCCTTTGCATCCATCTGGAAGTCATTAAGTGACGGCGCTCTTCCCCTCGTCCTGCTGCAACAATAAAAACAATATTTCCACCTGCTCGCACTCTTCATCTCCGTCCTGCACACTCTTCCACATCCTGTTTTCAGACAAGAGTGACCTTGCACACACACACACGCACATACACACACACTTTTTCAAACACACTTTTTTTGAGAATGATATTTTTTACAGATTTCAAAAATTGGCAGTTTTTTTTTAAAGCGTTAGATAAAATTGTTTATGATAAAAATGAAGAAAATCTGTTTCTAGCCATCATCAGGATTAAAGTTAACTCTTTTGTGTAAAGGTTTTTATGGAGACGGAATGGGATCAGAGTTTTTCTCTGGTATTTTTTTATTGAAAGAAAATAAATGTCTACAAATAAAATGAAAAATGTAAACTTGAAATAAATAAAAGAAACAGGCTGGATTATCTTAATAACACTTTATGAGAAAAATGAGAATTTTTTAAAAATCAATCAATCAATCAATCAATTAATGGTTCATTTTTCATGTGTAATACACATTCTTATTTTTAAGTGTAATTTTTTTTTTTACTCACAATTCATTCATTTTCTTATTATTTTTTACACATGAAGAAATTTTGGACATTTTTTACATGATTTAAACAAATAATTTATTTTCATGTCATTTTTTGTTTACAGACGATTCACTTATTTCCCTGTAAGATTCAATTATTTTTTACACGAGTCACGAAATTTTTTACACACAAATAATTTATTTGTATGTGCAATTTTTACACAATTCATTTATTTTCACGTCATTTTTCACATCTGATACATTTACTTTCACATGTAATTTTTTTTTTTACAGATGATTAGTAAGTGTGTTGTGTGAAAGAGTTTAACTGTGAAGTGTTTCATTAAAAAAATAATAAAATAATTAGTAGTTTTTAAAGAAAACTATATCAGATGGGTATCGGTATCGGGTATCGGTATCGGTATCATGATACTCATGGTTTCCGTATCGGTATCGGTATGTTAAAATATATGTATTTCGGCTTTATTACGGTACGCAGTAACTGTGTCAGTGACAGTGATGTCTGAAGGCCGAGCTTTAACGAGCGCTGTGAGAAACTGTAGTCGACAGGATGGAACAGAGACACATGTGACTGCAGGACACAGCGCTGTCCTTCACACACACACACACACACACACACACACACACACACACACACACACATGCTCGTCCACAGCGGTTATCCTGTCTAAGTAAATCTAATTTCACTGCACAGACACAGCTAATGATGGAGAAGAGGAAGGAGAGTAACAGAAGAGAGAGAAGAGAAAGGAAGAGGAGCTGATTAGAGGAACTACAATAAAGATAAATTTTTTCTTGAAATAATTTTAGTCTCACTCTATTAAAAGTGCAAAACCAGTAATGGCCAATTTCAGTGTAGATGTTTTAGAGATGAGTGGTTTTCAGTCAGGTCCTCCGTCAGTTCATAAGCGATCCACTCGGATCTCCTGTGGTGTGTTTCTGCTCTCAGGCACTGAAGCGTAGGTTACACCGCATGGACACGTCCATCTGTAGGGACTGGAGATGTTTTTCTCATGGAGAGAGTGTGAAAGGTCACCACTACCACTAATTTCACTCCTAAAATTTTATTATTTGTTTTTAAAGCTTTGCATGGGCTTGCTCCACCATACATATGTGATCTCCTTAGTCTGTACACTGCCCCAAGATCTCTTCGATCATCAAGTCAATTACTCCTTTCAGTACCACGTTCACGTTCCCAAACCAAGCGTGACCGGGCTTTCTCAGTGGCTGCTCCCAGGCTCTGGAATAGTCTCCCTTTACATATAAGATCATCCTCCTCTATTGCTATGTTCAAATCCTCCTTGAAGACTCACTTTTATTCTTTATCTTTTAATTCAGTCTGAGCCTGGAAAATGTCCATTTGTCTTTCGGTATTTTGTATTGTTAAATGTTTTTTGTGTATAGATTTGCTTTATACAACTTGTACAGCACTTTGGTTTCAACTTCAGTTGTTTTTAAATGTGCTTTATAAATGAATAAACTAAATTAAACTAAACTAAACTCTTATATTCCATGAAAAGTATCATCGCTAATATCAAGAATAAAACACTCCATGTGGTGATGTTATAGTAAAAAATAAATAAATAAATTAAAAAAAAAAATCAGTGCTGTGGTGGTGTGATGTGATGCAGAGTTACTGAGTGTTTTATTCCTCTTATACAACAACAATTTACCAATCATTACAATATTTAATTTATTAAAGAATGACATCATCATACTTTTTACCCATTTTTAGTTGTAGTGTTGTGGAACATCAAGGAAACAAGTTCTCACTTACGTTATAGTGGCTATAAACAGTCGTTCCCTCACCAGCCTGTCTTTTTTTTCTCTCTTGACGTTAATCAGAAAAAAAATGCAGCTTGTCATGTTACCAAGAAACCGCAAAGAGTAAAAACTCCTCTGTATAAAATCCTTGTTCATTAGAAGCACTCTGGGTCTTTAGCTACTAATCAGAAGGTTGTGAGTTCAAATCTCAGCAAGCTGTCACTGTTCGCTGTATCATAGAGATTCATATCTCTCTGACCTCAGCTCTAACCATCTGGGAAATGTGAAGAAAATGAAAAATATGTTGTACTAAAGGGTATCTACATTATATGGCCAAAAGTTTGTGGACACCTTCAGGGTGTTTTGGATAATTAAGGGTTCTTAGCTCATGTTTTACCTTGTATGTACCTGTGCTATACTAAACAATCAGTGAAGTTATTGCATATTTTGAGTAATTTTATAATTGTCACTCATCTTTTCACACCTAAAGTAACTTTTGATGCAAAACTTTTTAATAAAATCTCATCTGAATCATCGTGTGCTCTTCCTCGCCTTCACGTGTGCACGTCATTTCAGCCTAGTTTAGTTTTAGTGTATTTGTGCTTGTGTGTGAGATGTGAGGGATTTCTCTGTGTGTGTGTGTGTGTGTGTGTTTTGGCTGGAGCTTCACGGCTGCTGTACAGTTTAACACAAGCGTCAGTGGCACGTCTGGAATTCTCATCTCCATGTGCACTTAGCAGCAAGACAAGGGTTTGGCCCAAAGCCAGGGACTCCAGCACCTCCTCAACCCCACCCTTCGAACCTCCTCCACTTTCCAAACCTCCTCCACACACACACACACACACACACACACACATCCTCCAGTTCACCTCTTCAGTTTTTTTTCTTCCTTCACTGCATGCCTTTGCCTTGTTAAAGCTCTCACACTGAGTACTGAGAGGAAATAGACAGACTGTTAAAGGAAAAACCAAAGAGGCCTCAGACGTAGCTAGCCATACTTTTCTGTTTTCAGTCAAAAGCTGCTGCTGCATTAATAAAAATAAATGATTATTTACTATTTGTTATTCATTTTTAGGATGCATCTGATAAATAACAAAGAAAAGAAAAGAAAAAAGAAAAGTCTAAAAAGATGTATTTAGTTTGGGGGATGGGTTACGAAACAAAAAGTTTTCCTAAAGTTTTCTAAAATTGTTGTTGGTGTACCTATTTATAAATATGTATTCCTAATATGATGTATGTATAAGAATAATTCTTTCAGTATTAATCTGTATAAATTAATAAAATAACTGGGTGGTGAAGGAGGTAGCATTGCTGCCTCACAGCTCCAGGATGTCTATTCTGGTCCAGTTTCGGAGTGTCACATGTTCTCCCCGTGTCCATGGGGGGTTCCTCTGGGTTCTCCGGTTTTCTCCGACCTCTCAAAAACATGGCAGTAAGTGGACTGATGACTCTAATTTGCCCCGAGTGTGAATGAGTGTGTGCATGATGAACTGGCGTCTCATCCCAGGATGTATTCCCGCTTCACACTCAGTGTTCCCAGGAACCGGGATAGACTCTGGATTCACCGCCACCCTGACCATGATAAAGCGCTTACTAAAGAAGCGTGAATGAAAATTGTAGTTGAAACTCATTTGCCACATAAACATCGCATTTCTCTTTGAGTGAACGCAATTTACAAGTCGGCCATCTTGTGAAAATCAGTAGCAGTTTGGCCTTTACAAGAATACAATATACATACTTTAGTGCATTTTTAAAGTTTACTATGAGAGCATTAGGTATTTAGGATTTAGGACCTTCACAGCAACAACGTGGAGGATTATGGGTAATTTGCAGACGCCACACTGTCCAGTGGAAAAGTACTATAACGGTTCACTTGGTACCAAGTGTACTTCAGTAAGAAGAGAAACTGTAAGTATACTTGACACTATGGTGTATTTAAACAAACCTGCAAAGAAAAGAGGTCCGTTGTGTGAATGATGCTTTAAAAACATTAATATTTAAAGCCCACTGTTTTTTTTTTTTTTGCGACATTCATAAAAGAAAAAAATATAAAAAATCACAAGTCAAATATTTACCTGATCCAAAACACAGAGCAGGGCAGAGATTCAGAAAAATCCAGTTCACATCACAAATATTACTGAGATCATTCCAAGTGTGAGCTGGTGAAATAAGGTTTTAACAAGTTTTTAAGTTGGAAGAAGATAATGAAGGAGTCTTTAAAAAGTTGTTGCAATTTTACAACTAAAAGTATTTTTGGCATTCTGTGTTTAGAACAATGATGATCTGGGTTTTTTTTTGGTATAAATACAGCAGCGTACATTCCAGGTTCAGCTCCAGTGATCAGCTTTCAGAGCTTCATGATACGACGCTCTCATTCCTTCGTGGTACGACGCTCTGAGGAAAACGTGTGCAGGTATGTGAGAACCAAATGGACTGTGGAGAGCTGTAGTGAAAGACATGCCAGAGGTTAATGCAGTGCTGTTGCACACACACAGACACAGACACACACACATTGCCAGACATGCAGGGTGAGAATGATCATGCTTTTCACACCCTCTACAAAGTTCTCACGGCTTCCTCACAAGTCTGCACTTGTTAGGACGCTCGGGCAGAGCTTTAATTCAGCCCCAGTCTCTAATCGTTCCGGATTTCACCGAGGTTTAAATACACAAACCGGCTGCACGGTTCTCCGCTGTGTAATATCATTACAGGAACATTATAATAACTGGACAAGCTCAAGAGTCATGCTGAAGTACACACCTTAAACAGTTTAATCTGTTGTATATCTGTGTGGAACGATAAAAAATTCCTTAGGTTGACTTTTTCAGAGTCCACTTTACAACAAAATTAAAAACAAGTTGCACGTTTTGAATTGTTGACAATTTATGAGGCATATTTTGCCGCTGTATCACTGAGCAATAACAGAAAACTGTATCATCTCAAGAACAGCGCTCTACACTTTTGGAATATCCAGAATGCTTAAGGGTTCTTCGGTTCCTCTGGGCTCCAGGTGGAACCCTTTTTGTAAGCTCAGAACCAAAGAACCCTTTAAGAACCCACTGAAGAACCTTTTTTTCCCTAATCATTTGATTTAAAGGTGCAGTCTGTAAAGTTGGTAAGACTTTATTTGAAGGAGACCTGCACTGGGCCTTCGCGACGTCTCATAAGAAATGCATAAATAGTTTAATAATGCAATATGGCAATATTTTTTTATGAAGTATATCACTTTGTTTTTACAGAAAAGAGAGAAGAACCTGAATTATCATTATGGGTCGACTGTTTGAGATCTGGATCTGTAATTATTTTTTAAATTTTATAAGTTTATAATTTTTTAAGTTATAATTTCATTTTTACTAACAGCACGTTAATGAAGTATTGAGAAATCTTCTACTGAATGTGCACCTGGTAGCGTTTTTACTTTTTTTTAGAGCTGTAGTTAGGGTTTCTGCTTTTTACAGAAGAGTGGAATTGAATTTTTATTTACGTTCAAAACTATTATAAAGCACATTTCCAAAACAGAGTCACTTATTTCTGAATGATTTTCATTCCCCAATTTTGCATTTATAACACTTTTATAAAGCACTATGCATGTTTTCTACAGCGTCACTTATTTCTGAAGTCCATATTCCACCAAAGTTTATGATTTTAATACCCTTAGACTAAAGGGTAGATTAATAATAATAATAATAATAATAATAATAATAATAATTCTTGTTGTTCTTCTTCTTGTTCTTGCTCTTCTTGTTCTTCTTCTTATTAGTAGTAGTAGTAGTAGTAAAATACATTTTAGATATAATAAAAATGATTTATTTATTTATTTATTATACGCTGTAGTTTTAATGTAATGGCTCCTCCTGTGGAGTTTAAAAAAATGCATTAGAAAATGCAACACTGGTTAGTGTCAAGATTGCAAAGCTTTTGAATGACATACTTTACTGGATCCATATAAATTTATAGGTGTCTCCCTCTGAGAGAATGATTTTAATTGGATATTTATATTTGTTCACAGGGGTTGACCTCTCAGAGAGCTAAAATACAAAAGCTGCCCGTGTTCGCTGTTTGTCTCGGACGTATTTGGCCAAAACTCTTCATCACACACAGAGACTGGGGGCAGTCGAGCTCAGATCTTCACTGCAGTTTGTTCAGGACTCTTACAGGCTGCCAGGGAATTCCTCTCCCCCACAAAAACCCAGATTCCTCTTTTTATAGACGCTCCTCTTTCATAGCCATGTCTGGATATCTGATATTTTTCTGAGCTCTCTCTCTCTCTCTCTCTCTCTCTTTCTCGGACGCTTTGTGATTTTTTTTCCTCCTTCAAATCACAGTTTTGTCTTTGAGAACTGGCAGAGCTGCAAAAGTTTTAGAAAAAAAGGATAAGAAGTTTGATTTCCAGATTGTAGAGAAGAGAAGCGTCCTGGCTGCCATACTGTAAGACATGTGAGCAGGTCAGATCCTGGAGCGAGAAGCTGAAGCGTTCAGTTTCTGGCTCGTCCTCTGGGCCGCACCGAGGGAACCGAGGACGAGCTGGAGAGGGATGCAGGAAGGAAAGAGGAGAGCCGAGCCAGAGCTGTTTAAACAGCTGTACTGAATCAGCGAGCCTGGCGCCATGGCCTGAGAGCTCCGAGTATGGCTCTGAGTCTGAGACCTCCAGAGGTGCAGTGTGGATCCAACAGCTTCTAATCTAACAACCATCATGATCCAATCTGCATTCATGTCTAGTGGACAGTGTGGATAGAGAATTATTGGCACTCTTCACAAAAATACATAAAATAAATGGTATATGCAGTGAGTAATATTTCAGCTTGAACATATGGAGTTGCTGTATAGTTCTATTTTAAGGCAACATATTTTCCAATCAGTCTCGGCATCTGTATCTGTTTAGTAATGGTGTAAACATCAGGCTTCCACACAATACGATACAATACGATATGATAAGTTTTTTTTCCTTAAGGCAACAATTCGATATTTGATGATACCACAGAATCTGCTACGATACGATATCGATTTAGTATCCTCTGATCGATATGTGACCAACTTTGCTCTTTTGTTCAGAATCTGGGGTAGGCCTAGCATTGATTCATTAATGAACGATGATATAGACAAGAACTAATTTAGAAGTATAATAGTTATTATTTACACATCAGTTTAAAAATATGAATTATGTTTTACACACCGGTTATCTGTCCTTTTTCGATAATAATCAATTTATAAACAATTTATGATTATTGCCTCGAACTTTTCCTTTTAAATCAATGCATCGATCCAAATCGTCCAGTAGTTACACTCTTTCTGTTTAATGCTCCAAATATCTGTATTCAGATTTCAACTGAAGTGGGTGTGGCCTAATCCAAAGAAATTTTTTAAATTATTATAAATATGAAACATACCCCTATTCCCCCCTCCCCCTGCTCACCATGTAGAAATGATGTGTGAATTCTGGCTCTGACAGTTCCTCAACCTCAACTACATCACTCCAGTTCATAATTACTCTCAACTAGAGATGTGTGCAAGGCTGTTTTTTATTATTTTTGTTACTGGTTATTATTTTTGTTTGTACGTGCCAGCCATATTGTCCAGTGTCAGCTGGTCCATAAGGGGCAGGTGGTACATTTTAAATGTCGTTAAAATACTAATCACCACTTTTGAGTCACCAACGATTTAAAAAATGTTGTTTGACAGCTATAAGATGATTTTTAATGCCCCGTGCTCACTCTATGAACATTTTCATTGGAGGAGGAGGAGGAAGAGGAGGAGCAGACAGGACAGTTGATGACCGGGTTGCCAGATTGAGCTAGTTTAAAAATACTCAGTGGCCACCAAGATCTTGTTTTAATAATAATAAGCAATAATCTAAATTAAATGTAATAGGTTTCCACAAAAATCTAAGTGCAGACAGTGTGTCTGTGTTATAAAGAACCATTTCTACTGTAAGTTATATTGCAAAGATAGAGAGAGAGAAAGAGGGATTATGAAGTGGATAATGTCTGTACATCAGAAATACATGTAAAATACTTGTTTCCCACTCAAAGGCTGAGAAAAAGAAGAAACGTCTCAATTTTCCAGTGCTCAAATGTTTGGACTAGTTTCAGGTCTTTCATGTGTTTTTTCAGATTTAGTTGGGCTGGAAATTTTTGCTGAAATGTGTAAACCCTGGATAATGATATTAGCCTCAAACACAGCTGAAGGTTCGTCTCAAAGCGAGCTTTTAGACTCCACACTGACTGTATGCTGTCGAGTCTCAACTGTCTCTAAAAAATCACTAGATGATAGCTTATAGCATGTCAAGTGTGATTAGCCTCACGACTTCATTTTGTTTGATGCTATGTCGTTATTAATGTTGTCCTGCAACACCGAAATCTAAGGTCACGAGCTGCTACTGATCTTGTCTAACATTTAGTTGGATCTATTTCCCAAAATATACAAAATAGCAGCCTGATTTAAACCACTGTGATCCTGACCAGGCTGTTACTAAGGATGAATGAATGAATGCTGTAAATGCATTGTGCAGCACTGCACGGTCATATTATTGTTTATTTTAATGTCCATGCTAATAAACGTGGTCTTTGTTTGTCCTGCAAGCTTCATATCTGACTGCTCGCTCACATCCGCATGAATGTAAAGTCCTCCCGCTTTTTTGTTACATCCTGTGAGATTCCACACCTTACACACCTCCTTATATTCCTTACACACACCTCCTTATATTCCTTACACACATCTCCTCATATTCCTTACACGCGCCTCCTCATATTCCTTACACGCGCCTCCTCATATTCCTTACACACATCTCCTCATATTCCTTACACGCACCTCCTTATATTCCTTACACACATCTCCTCATATTCCTTACACACACCTCCTTATATTCCTTACACACATCTCCTCATATTCCTTACACACATCTCCTCATATTCCTTACACACACCTCCTTATATTCCTTACACACATCTCCTCATATTCCTTACACGCGCCTCCTCATATTCCTTACACGCGCCTCCTCATATTCCTTACACACATCTCCTCATATTCCTTACACACTCCTCCTTATTCCTTACACGCACCTCCTTATATTCCTTACACACACCTCCTCATATTCCTTACACACATTTCCTCATATTCCTTACACACACCTCCTCATATTCCTTACACACG
>CM040464.1:1809263-1823164 GCA_022758105.1 Pangasianodon gigas | reverse complement strand
CACACATTTCCTCATATTCCTTACACATGCCTCCTCATATTCCTTACACACACCTCCTCATATTCCTTACACACACCTCCTCATATTCCTTACACACGCCTCCTCATATTCCTTACACACACCTCCTCATATTCCTTACACACATCTCCTCATATTCCTTACACACACCTCCTCATATTCCTTACACACACCTCCTCATATTCCTTACACACTCCTCCTCATATTCCTTACACACATTTCCTCATATTCCTTACACACGCCTCCTCATATTCCTTACACACTCCTCCTTATATTCCTTACACACACCTCCTCATATTCCTTACACACACCTCCTCATATTCCTTACACACATTTCCTCATATTCCTTACACACATCTCCTCATATTCCTTACACACACCTCCTTATATTCCTTACACACTCCTCCTCATATTCCTTACACACACCTCCTCATATTCCTTACACACATTTCCTCATATTCCTTACACACATCTCCTCATATTCCTTACACACACCTCCTCATATTCCTTACACACACCTCCTCATATTCCTTACACACATCTCCTCATATTCCTTACACACATTTCCTCATATTCCTTACACACTCCTCTAGTTTCAACCAAGACGTCCTGTGAAGCTTCCTGGCAAGCTTTCTAAAACAAAAACAAAATGAATAATGTGTCTCCTATTCATATCTAGAACTGTTCAGTTTCTAATAATTCATAATTAGTAGGATTAATGAGTAATTTGAGTAATGTGAGTATTTGAGTAATGTGGGTGAAGGTGCATTTCACCATGTTATACCCAAAAATTACACACGTGAACTCAAATAAACACCTATGACATCATGTGAATAATACGTGATCACACGTGAAAAATTAACGCACGGAAATAAATTAATCATGTGGGGAAAAAAATCGTGTGTAAAAAAAAACGTGAAAAAAAAAAACCACTTGTGTAAAATAATCACGTGATGTTAGTGACAGCACGGAGTCTCTTCCTGTGATGCCTACTGAGGTTTGGATGCACATGTAGAGGATCTTTGCACAATATTTCCTCCATTATATTCTCAGGTTTATGCGTGTGGACGCCATTTTCAATTCACACCACAGGTTTCCAACCCAGAGACTGAAATGATTGTTGGAAAGTATTGATTTTATGTCCAACAGTCATTTCTGCGTGGATTTGGGTGTGTGTTTGTCTCATTAGCTTGTTGAAAGGTTGAAATATTGTTTCTCCAATTGCTTGAATGGAAAATTGGAATTATTAGGTGATGTACTGTATATGTTTATTTTATACGATAATTTTGTTAAAGGGTGCCAATAATTATGTATGGATTGGCTTGATTGTTATAATTTTTTTCCTCTCCATGTCTTTACCTTTTTTTCTTTTGGCCTTTATGTAACCTTTTCAACCTGATCTCAAGAGAAATCTGCTTGAATTTGAACGGGGAAAAAAAGGGATGTGGTTATATTTTGTTGGATTTCATATAAAAAATTATTTTGGAAGAAAAACCGCACTTTCAGAGATTTTCATACACATTATGTGCAAATTTTGAAGTATGAGACTTTCAGAGTAGAATGAATTTTCTTGTCTTTTGTCGCTGGGCTGCTTGTGCACAGATGAGCCACATATCCAGTTTTTTTTTCTTTTACATTAATACAGTCGTTCATTATATCGCAGCACCCCATACGCAGAACATCCAATTTGTGCCTGAGCTCAGCAGCAGCTGTTCAGCTACTTAGTTTGATTAAATAAAGATCCCCAGACCGTTCAATCATTTCCGGCAGCGCTAGTGTACGAGCGAGCACGTGGACAGAATCTGGCCTGCCAGGATGATGTATGTGTGAGCTGCATTGTTCATAAATTGTTCAATTTTCATACAAATTTCATGTTGTATGCATGCAGTGTGTGTTATTAAACAGCGTTTCAGTGATGGGGATGGGGTGGAGGTGGAGAAAAGCTGTCGTGTATGTTTGTGTAATAATTTAATCCATTTTATTGGAAACTGCTCGTGTAAATATGACTACATTGCATTTTTATTTTCCTTTTTGTCTCTTCAGTATGACTAGATGCTGAAAGCTTTAAGAAAATATCCCTCAGCGAGCTCGTGCTGTCCGTCTTTCCTGTCCTTAAAGGCAGCTGTTGAACTGAACACACTGTGTGTGTGGTGCTCTTATAGGAAAATAATCAGTGACAGGGTGGCGTGATGAAGCGGTGTTACTGTTAACACCCAAAAGTTGATTATTTTCCAATAACTGCACATCCCCGAGTGTTTTATTCCTGTTGTACCACAACAATTTGCCAACAATTAAAATTTTTGCTTAACTAAAGAATGATACATTTTGCTTTTTATCCATTTATAGTTACATTTAATGTTATGGAACATCCACAAAAGCAAGTTAGTTCCTGTTCTCACTTACGCTACAGCAGCACATCACCAGCCTCTCTTTTTCTTTCTCTTTCTCTCTCTCTCTCTCTCTGTCTTTTCTCTAAATAAACGTCTCCTCACAGATCAGTGATTACACAACTGTTAATTCTTAGTGAATCGTCCGATGTGCGTGTCCTCTGAATGAGCTGTTACTATAGAAACGATAATGTATATAATCCTGTGATTTGCAGCTGCACTACTGTCAGTGCTGCTGTTATAGAAAATTCATCAACACCTTCTCTTCTGATCAATCGCAATCGCTGTGGCCTAGATATTCTTCAGTTAAAGCTGTTTGTGTATAAATGAAGCTGTAAAGGTGTAGAATCTAGGATTAGGTTGAAGTTGTGTACAGTAGTTTTGCTCTGATGGCGTATGGATACCACAAACCCTCAGGAATGTGTAAAATAACCGGAACTACTTTTTACTGTATTTCTCCAGTGTTGGAAAGTTGGATAAAACTCCATGAGAACAGTTTTAGTGAGATTTTCCCTTGTATCTGACTCATCTGAACATGTTTATCATTTCTGTGGAATTGCTGAAGGTTTGAATTTTGCTTTATAAAGTCATGTATTTTAACGTTTAATGTGTGTTTATTAACTTAGTTGAACAGCTGCCCTTAGACTTCCATGATAAGTGAGTTTAGATTATTTTTTTTTCTCAGTGCAGGAAACTGTGTGGTTTGTGGTAATCACACACACACACACACACACACACACACAACAGATACATTAGCTAGAGATTAGCAGCTTTGAAAAAAACTGGAGTATCCCTTTAAATAAAAATAAAATGCTTCACGATTAGCACAAACATTGATGAAAGAAACAAGGTAAACAGACAATTATATTCAGTAAAAAAAAACAGATTAATTACGCTTTCTGTTTCTTTCTTTTGTGTATTATTTTAATGATTGCTTTCTGCATCTGAGATGATTCAAGATGTAATGTAAATGTTTTTATTGAAGCAGGTCTGAGGGGTTTTACTGACTTCTAGACATCTCATCAGGTTAGGAGTATTAAAGGTCAGAAGAGGAGTGCTCCTTATTGTGTGTGTGTGTGTGTGTGTGTGTTGTGTGATTGCATTAAAGAAATTAAACAGAGAGACAGAAGGAAAGAGAGACAGAGCTGAGCTTCACACAGAGGAGAGAAACGCTGCCAAGTTCTAACAGCATGATGTACAGTCTGTATGGCTCGAGGGCTTTAGAGGGCTGTACCAGGGAGCTCCTAGCACTGCAGAAGACACACACACACACACACACACACACACACACACTTCCCACACACTTCAACGATATGGACAGAAATCTATTCATGAATAAATTCATCTTAGATAAAATGAGAAAGTATCTCATTCACAGAAGCAATGAATTTAAACCGTGAGCTGAAGCTGAAGAAGCTGTGGGTGTAATAAAGAAATGATTTTCTTTTCTGTATTGAAAAATTATTCAAATGATACAAACATTTACACCAAAGCAGCTCAGGACTAGAAAGAACTTGGCTGAAGTCAGATGTCTGCTAAAGCCCATATGAAAAGAGTTGGACGAAAGGAGCGAATGTTTGTTTTGGAGACAGTAAAAGCGTCTCCATGACCCAGAAAATCAGCCGCAGTTTACGTCAAAACACTTCCAAACCAGCGGCGTAACCGAGTCCACTTTCCTGTCAGCAATCTATTTATCTACTTACTGTAAATTATAGAGATGAGAACTAAATGATAGAATTAGTTTGTATATTATATTTACTTCATAAAAATCTGTCATTCAGTAACACTTCCACATTCATCCACACTGTAGTTATTTACTTATTGATTCATTTTATACAGTATGGAAGTCGCACGTGTCACTGACTGTCACTTTACGATCACTTTATTTATCATTTCGCTACTGATCAGTTTCACTTTATTTATTTAGTAACTGTCTCATGTGTATCATACAGAAGCCCTGAATGAAAGGTATGAAAATTTTTTTCAATTGTTATGTTGCTATTTTGACTTAGTATCTCGTTATTTTGGCTTAACATCTTGTTGTTTTGACTTAGTATCTCGTTATTTTGGCTTAACATCTTGTTGTTTTGACTTAGTATCTCGTTGTTTTGACTTAGTATCTCGTTATTTTGACTGATTATCTCATTATTTTGACTTAGTATCTCATTATCTTGACTTAGTATCTCGCTATTTTGACTTAGTATCTTGCTATTTTGACTATCTCATTATTTTGACTTAGTATCTCATTATTTTGACCTAGTATCTCGCTATTTTGACTTAGCATCTTGTTATTTTGACTTATGATCTCGTAATTTTGACTTAGTATCTCGTTCTGACTTAGCATCTTGCTATTTTGACTTAGTATCTCATTATTTTGACTTAGTAACTCTTTGATTTGACTTAGCATCTCGTTATTTCGACTTATGATCTCATAATTTTGACTTAGTATCTCGTTCTGACTTAGTATCTCATTATTTTGACTTAGTATCTTGATATGTTGACTATCTTGTTATTTTGACCTATTTATGTTAATATTGTGGCATAGTATCTCATTATTTTGACTTAGTATCTCATCATTTTGACTGTGTAATTATTTTGACTTAGTATCTTGATATTTTGACTTAGGAAGTAAATATCAAGATACCAAGTCAAACTATGTATGTATGTATGTATGTGTGTATCTATCTTTCTATCTATCTATCTATCTATCTATCTATCTATCTATAAGGAAGTGTGCATGTAAACTTTTTGAGTGTCTGCAGCCTAAGTAAAACAGAAGATCAGTGACTTTTTCCCCCCCAAGCACCTGGTGTTACTGTAAAACTCTGGCTACTGGCTACCGGCTTGGCTGTTTTTTTGTACAGTCCCATGAGACATAAAACATACTGGCTGATTAAGTCTGTCATCAAACCTAAAGTGTCCTCATGAGCTGCTCTAAGCTCAGGTTGAGAACCATTCCTGGAATGCAAGTTTTCCCAAATATGACACTACATCCTGCCACCACATTCTCAGGATGTCACTGTTTCTATTTTGAATTTTACGAAAGGTCTGGACATCTGGACGTCCGTGTCCTCATGCTTCTATCAATCCTGACGATATTCCACACTGACCTCTTTGAACTTTTACGCAGGAAGTAGCTGGATCATGATCGGATTAATGACTGCATACTAAATTTTTAACACGTGAGGATTTTTCTAATGAATTTGGAGGTTTAGAGATTATTCTGTAATTAAAATTATTTATTAACTACCCTTGAAGAACTATGTAAACATATCTACTTGTATAGTCTGTTGATGATCTAATGATTACGAGTATTTTTTTTTGATTCTCTGTTATGGTGTTACGTGACAGAACCATGAGTTCATCAGCTCATGACCCATGCTCAGGTCACATGCTGCTCTGAAGAGAAACTGCGTGATTAGTCCATTAATCAGTTCACAATGTGGTTTTTATCCTTTTAGATAGTAAGGCCTTTCATAATGGACTTCTTAAATCCATTCACTGTCTTATCTTTCTTATCTTGGTCCAAAGTGACCCATCAATAAAATACCTGAGTCAGTTCCGTCACGCGGTTCTCTTAAATGTCATCAATTTCTAAATTTATTCATCAATTTATTTGTTCCTACACTGACATGTGACTTTAGCAATAAAATATGCTAAAAATACAAATACAAATCTATGAAATCAGCATCCATAATTAGATTATATTATATGTGATGTTATATTTCATTTTATTTGACTTCTGTAGAACATAGTGGTGAGTGATGAAGCAGCTTTTTGTTTCTGGAAAATGTTACAAATAAACATTCATCATTATTAATTATTTAGGCATTTATACATAATTATTTTTAATTATTATCTACTGTACAGGCCATTAACATTACTTACAGTATATAATATTTTAATTATTGTATTTTTGTTATATTATTTACACATTTCTATTATATATTTTTTTATATTTTATTTTGTTTTTTTTCTATCACAGCTATGTATTGCATTTTTAATGTGCCTATTATTATTATTATTATTATTATTATTATTATTATTATTATTTTTGTTGTTGTTGTTGTTTTATTTAATTTTTGACTACCTTTTGCTGTTTTCAGTTTTTATTTAGTTGTATTTTAATGTGTTAAATAATAATAATAATAATAATAATAATCATTATTATTATTATTATTATTATGCTTTGTGGGTTATCTGTTCGTGTTTTACTGACTTTAATTGCATAATGTGGACACTAATGTGGACTCACAAGCAACAGGTGACACTAAATAACTGCCATGGCAACAGGGCAAACAGGAAACACTGACCATATAAGGAAGGTGGAAAGGGACCTTAGACAAACTGTGCACAGAGTATGAAGGTAAAGCATAGATATGTACAAGAATTGCGTGACATATGCAGGGTAAATAGGGACAAAATCAGAGCAGCCATGACACTGTAATTCCAAAATTCTTTTATATTTGCCTCCTTTTTTCTTTCTTTTTTATTCTAACTCTGATTAAAGCTCTCACTGAGACATGGCAGATCATTTCTCACTCACTGAGCCTGATAAATCAGTCGTTTGTCATTTCAGTGAGTGGAGGAGTTAATGAGGGCATTTCAGCAGAGTCTCGGTGTCTGACACACGGCTCCTGACGAATACATCAATGAGAAACCGCTGACTTGCTGCGAGGCCTTTGCATTAACTTCGAATCTTCATCATCTCTCTGCTGAGATGTGGCTCCCGAGACAAAGGAAGCTCTGGGGATTTGAGGAGGATGACATGTCTGCTGGAATATTTACACAACCTTGTTCCACTTTCATGAAATATTCCTGTTATATATGAGTTCATTTCTATACTGAAGTAAAAAAAATGGTATTTGAGGTGTCATGTCACGAGTGCTTTTTAACAATGAAAAATGAGACACATTAAGCCAGTTAACTGCATCTTCTCACACTGCTGCTCATGCTGCATCACAGGACGGTGTAACACACTCAAAAGAAAGAACTATCTGCCCTCTTCCGCATACATAACCTCACAGACACCTACGATTGGCTAGAGTCGCTGTGACTGACAGCGGAAAGAGAGTATGCCCTTCTCTACCAGATTTTGCTCCATTGGACTCCCATCCAAGGATGACTGTGGCATCGTCAGGATTTGAATTCACAATCAACCAGATGATAAGGCAGACGCTTTTCTGTTGCGACACTCGGGAACCTCTTGGGAAAAAAAATTTACATAACAATAGGCACTGCATATCCTGATGAATTTTTGGATTTTTTTATGTTTTGGGAGCATAATTCAAGTGATGATCACCAACATGTCTGCTCTGACATGATTAGCATGATTTTTTTTTTACATGATTGTTTCCATTCAAACATCTCACACTTTTAAAAATGAGTTTCCAAAAGAACATATGAATAAAATAGTGTTTCCATCAACTACTGTCATAACAATAGTAATAATAATAAAAAAAACCTCCTGAAGATTCACTATTTTCTGTATTCGCTAATTAGCTAGCTAGCTTACTGTATTATAGCAGACTGGTTAGCAAGCTAGTCAGGCAGTTAGCTCTCTTAGTAATGCTAGCCACCTGACCATATTTAAATATTTGATTTTGTTTTTTTTGTGTGTGTGTGTGTGTAAGTTAATGCTCCTATAACATTCAAAGTTACAAATCCAGGTACATTACAGTAAACATGGCAGTATCTCAAGCTCCGCCCACACTTGGTTACAGTTGCTATATTGGTATTCCTTGTAAATCACACGCAACACGCAAATTAGTACTCGTTACTTTGGATCTTAATTAATCAGGGCATGAATTTGATGCTAATTAACATTTAAGCAACTAATATTTAACATCACAAATCATTTTTTAACGATTGTCAATGCTTTAAACATTTAAAGTTAATCATTTAATTGCTAATCTCTTGTACAAAGCTAGGGATCATCAAACTCTTCTGCTTCTGTTCTTAAAGACTGTGAAACGGCACGGTTTCTGTTCTTTCTTCTTCCTTTCAGCAGCAGGACGGTCGTCTGTTTCAAGGCCACTGCGGAAACAAGGACAGGGGGCACGACAGATGGTCTCCCACCTACTGCCTCAGCATTCTGGATAAAAAAAGGCCATGTTGCAGCAGTTCCTGTTCCTGTGTCCCTGTTCTGCTCACACCAATCATTTATTTACTCGTAAAATGTTACTCAAAAAGATTAGATTTTTGTTATTAGTTTAACTGAAAGGACCTTGGAGCATTGTTTGTTCCATCACTCACCAGGTCACTGTAATAATTTGAAATGGCTAATTGATTATTCTAGATTAAATAAAGAATAAAACACTCTGTGTCATGCTGTTAGAGGAAAATAATCAACGGCAAGATGGTGTGATGAAGCAGAGTTAGTTACTACCCTGAAGTCAATTATTTTCTTATAACAGCATGTCCTGAAATGTTTTATTCCTCTTATACCACGCAGTTTGCCAATGATTCATTTTTTTTATTAATTAAATAACAAAATGTCATACTTTTTATCTGTTTAATGTTATAGAAACTGATGGTTCCTGTTCTCACTTATGCTATAGCAGCTGTAAACAGCCTCTTGTTTTTTCTCTCTCTTGAAGTTGATAAGACAAAAAAAAAACCCCACAGCTTTTCTTCTTTTGTTACTGAGAAAACGCAAAAAGATGTACTGAAGATGTCAGAGAATTAACAGCTTTACTTCTTCTTTACTGACACTGGAGACTCCTTGATTAAATGTTAAATAAAAGTCTTCATCACCATAATCACATGTTTTTTAATCTGTCTATTATTAGTTGAGCCTCTGGTGTACAAGTTCATACGAATGAGCTGTTACTATAGAAACGATAACATATTAGAGCGAGTGCGTTAACAGCTGCTTTTCTAGAAAAGTAAAAAACACATGATTCATATTCATACATTTCATTCTGTACGCAGAAAGCTGTTATTTTCTTCATTACTGCAGTGAGATGCACTGCGATGTGTCATTCCCCCCACAGTGAACTGACGGCTGCATTATTTATTTAAAAGCAGCTTCCAGCAGGTAACGCTTTCCTCCAGAGTAAACAGCTCAGTGAGCCGGCTCAGGCGGAATGCACATCAAACCTTTCATAAAATATAACGTTTTATGAACAATGAAAGCACTCAAGCTTTAGTAATGCAGGTTCAGAAACGTGATCAGGAATTACAATGCACTAGACATAGTTTAGATCATTTTAGTTGGAGCTGTGAGGAAAAACACAGCTCACAGCACTGTGTATATGTCGTGTAGTTTTACAAACACCTTCCTTCTATTTTTTCCCCCAGGTTTGAACAGACTGTGCCAGTTTTTTGCTTCCTCCATTTCTCTACATGTTCATTTACTTCCTGGAAAAAAAACAACATTAAAAGGATAAAGCAAAAGCAACACAAAGACTAAAAGTTTCTCTGGTTTTTTTTAGATACACTGAAGGCTTTGAATGTTCTGTTGTTCATAAGAATCGCTCTGAGTAGTTCGATGAGTCACGACGTTGCTTCTCTACTTTGACTAAACTGTGTCATCTTGTCTGAGCGCTTGTTTTCAGATGAAAAGGAAATTATTGTGCAAGTAAATACAATGCGCTGTGACACATCGATTGGCTGAAATTCCTCCGCTCAGTGCTCACAGCTGAGTCACGCAATTCAGCTTTTAATTGCATTAAAACTTTTAACAATAGACATTGTCAGAAAGCAGCTTCACAGAAATCCAGATGCAGATTTAGATCTCTGGTGAGCAAGCCAGATAAAATATGGAGCTTGGAAGCTGATATGAAGTCTGACGTGTATCTTATAAATGTTCATTTTTGCCAGTATAGATTTGATGTAGATTAGATCAGAGGTGAAGCATCCAGGATTCCCAGGAAAAAGTAGGTTTTTCTTTCAACGTGGTCAAACAAATTTAAAAAATTTAACGTTCTACTCAAATGGCGAGTTTTCTACACCGATGTTTAACACTTGATGCTCAGTGTAACTATTTAGCTAGTTAGACTACACTAACGTTAGCTTGCTGACAATCTTTAGCTAGCCAAAGTTAGCTCCTTGATAAGAATTTCACTATTTCATGAAACATAAAAAAATTCACATTCGTGTCTTCCATTTTGTCTCCACATCACTTCACTTCATGAACGTGAGCGTGACAGACGACTGCGATCGGCTAAAGAGTTTACTAAAGAGTTTGACGTATACTTTTCCCTGGGAATCCCTGATTCATCACATTCTTTGGCCTAATTAACATGAAATTTGTATTTTAGAGATTTGAATTTATATTTAGGGTTCTGATTTCTTAAAATCTCAAAACAGTAACCTATAATTTCAAATTACATGTGTTTAAAGGCAACTCTAAACAGAAAACGTACTGGCAAATAAATAAATAAATTATTAAATACAACACAACAACAAAAAATTTTTTACTTAGTGTGATGTGTATATAATTCTAATATACAAAATTAATGTTGAAGTACTTTTGTCATCTTCCAAGCTCCATAGAAAAACTCCATGAGATGACATGAGAAAAGATTGAAAACAGAACCCGTCCTCTTCTGCATCACATCAGATAGTAGGAGTGTAAATCATTACAGTACACAGGTGTAGAAGAGTAAAGACAAAGAGTACTAAGTGTACTAAGTGTGTTTAGAGGATGAGTACAGTATGAGCAGATTGTGACAGTATAAAAGTCCTGGGATGAGCAACAGTAGAGTCTTTAGGATTACAGCAGCAGCTCTATAAGATCCACGTGAGATTACACACTGAACCAACAGAGAAACTTGGGAATAAAGTATTTTTGGGAAGTGCAGATTTTTAGGATATTTGTGTCAGATCATCTACATCAGGCAGATCTTCAGAAAGTTTGTCAGGATCAGGAGAACAAATGCTGCTTTTTTTAACTAAAATTCATAACTCAGAATTTCCGACCTACGACTGGGAAAAACCAAAGAAAACCCCACCTCAACTCGGAAAGTCTGGAAGGTTTCCTCGTCCCCGAGCTCAGCGTGTGATGTCAAATCAAAATGGCTGCTCACAGCATGAACAGTACACACAGAAGCACATCTTTATTTTTAAATGAGTTGTACTGTATATACATGTATTTGCTTTAGATCAAATAACATACAGACATGTTGGCTTGTTAAATCTTTCACACTGACTATACAGTTCACTGTTTTGAGAAGATAAATATACATCACATTTAGCTTGCTAGAGTTCTGCTAACAAATGACGAACTGTTTTTTTCTCCACTTTGTAGCTCGATAATTACAAACCAAATTGTTAAACCGAATGCAGCAAAAGATGCATTTTGTGTGTGTGTGTGCGTGTGTGTGAAGAGGGGGTGATGTTAACCAGCAGAAAGGTCAGCTTCAGGGTCAGGATAGTGATGAGATCAGCGCAGGTGGCTCACGTTTTCAAGTTCAACACACAGGAAACCCTTTGAGACGATTCTCTCTCCACAACACTGCTGACATTTTACTCTTTCAGAATGAACTGATGAGAGGACGATCATACTTGTCTGTTGTAGCTGGAAGAGAAACATTTTTAATTCTCTTAACACACTGATTAATAAATTAAGACATGTTAATGAATCTTAATTGTGTAGTCAGGGGTTAAAAATGGATTTCCAAAGTGGGGGAGCTTCTATGTTTTTTGTTTCTCGTTACCATCAATGTGGGAAAGACGATTGTTGGTCAGCTTCCTTCGTATCTATCTGCATTCCTCTGTCTCAAAAACAAAAAGCACGAAATGCAATGCTTTGTTCTTATAACCCCATTCATGCCCATTGAAACTCTCAGATTGTTTATAAGGGAATTATAATTATGATCAGGATGATCGCTCCTGTTTTAATTATTTTACAGGGCTTTTGACATCCTCTGCTCACTGAGGTTAAATAAATGTTAAATAAAATAAAATAAAACCATACCATTTGATTTATGAGTTCTTATATGGAGTTCTCAACACTGATGTCACGGAAATGTGATCAAATTTGATCAAATCAAATGTTTTAATATTTCTGTTTCGGTCCTAAAGGCAGTCAGAGTTTCAGTTTTCAGCTTCTTCTTGTTTGTGTAAATATGTTCTGAGTCTATTTTTGAGTCTGCTTATGCAACGAGACATCCCACTACCTGCATGCAGTCAAATTGCTCAAATTCTCTTGATTTTCTGCTTCTAAAGCTACAGCCAAGACAAACAACCTCCTCATCACCAGAGTTACACCAATCTTTAATTCATCTGCATTGCTGAGAGTAATAAATCTAATCGAGAGAGCAAGCTAGGATAGTTTGTTAGCCGATACTAATTAGGACTGGTAAGGGCGTTGATATGGTTATTATCGTAAAGATAATAACAATACCAAGATAACAATATCAAAATGGGCTTTTAGGGGAAAAACTATAACTCCTTGCTGGAGCTCTCCGGGGAAATTAACATCACTGTGCATGATATAACTCTAAAGTAAACTTCCTGAATGCAGACATGTCCTCATTTTTGGGGTGCAGTTGTTTATTTCTCCTGAATGGACAGAATTAACAATGAGGAGAGACTGATGTCTTCGTGATTGCCTAAGGGGAGAAAGTGGTTCTTCCTGGAAAAAAACGATAATAATATAAAGTTAGATTGCTGTGCTGGCAAAAAAAGCTGAGCAAGCTGAATCTCCAAATGAATGTGTGTGTGTGTCTGAAACAGCCATTGTTTGGGCTTATTATCCGTGTTTCTAGTGCTGCCAATGGGAAAAATGAGATAATTATAATTATATTACTGGCCACTGAGCAACACTGATGCAATTACCTTCTCAAGCTGAGTTTGGTGAATTGCAGTTTAAATGCATGTATTAACTGTTAAATTGTTACGTTTCCACACACAGTCACAAAACGTGTTATGTTTTATCATAAACATGCTGGCTGGATTCCTGGCATGGCTGCAATTTTCCATAAAGGAAGAGAAGTGGACATGAGCATTTCCCTTCCCGGTGCCTGTGTCAGGATGGAGGGTGAAGGGGAGCCGTGGGTGGAGACGGGGCTCACTGCTGATGATTCCAGCTGTCACAAGGATTCCTTCATGGTCCTTCTCTTTGGTTTGCTGATTTAATGAGGCAACTGCTCGGACTCTTGGTTTATCCATTAGTGGTGAGGGAGATAGACAGAGAGCGAGAGAGAGAGAGAGAGAGAGAGAGAGAGAGAGAGAACATGAGCACAGCTTTGGAGATTACCTGGGCGCTGTGAGGGTTTGAGGAAGGAATAAAACACCGCATGTGGTGCTGTTATAGGAAAATAACCAACGACAGGGTGGTGTAATGAAGCGGAGTTACAGTCAGGTCCATAAATATTGGGACAGTGACACAGTTTTGGTAATTTTGCCTCTGTACACCACCACAGTGGATTTGAAATGAAGCAGTCAAGATGTGACTGAAGCGTAGACTTTCAGCTTTAATTCAAGGGGTTTAACAAAAATATTGCATTAACCGTTTAGGAATTACAGCCATTTTTTACAGAGTTCCTC
>CM040464.1:1789638-1809163 GCA_022758105.1 Pangasianodon gigas | reverse complement strand
TGTTACCATGCCGAAGTTGATTATTTCCCTGTAACAGCACGTCCTGAAGTTTTATTTCTCTTACACCACATATACTCTCTCTCTCTTTAAGTTAATAAGACAAAAAAATTCAGTTTGTCATGTTATGAAAAACCACAAAGCATGAACTCCTTAAAGTTACTTAAATTTACAGTCTCTGACTGTTACCTCTGACACTGGAGACTCCTTCCATAAATGTTAAATAAACATCTCCTCACAGATCAATGATTGCACAGGTTTTTAATCTGGCATCTATTTTTTTATGAGCTGTTACTATAGAAAGGATAACGTATTAGAACAAGTGCATTAACATACACCTGTGATTGCATTTCTGACCAATCAGAAGCCAGAATTTATAAAGTGCAATGGTATAAAATTCCAAGTATATCCTGAAAAGTTTTGGGAATCTTGAAAAAATGGGAATTTCTTTTCTCCACCCCATTTCCTCCTGAATTTGGACTTAGCCAATACCCACCCACCAGCCAGCCACCCACCGGGGCGGCGTAAGACACTCAGAGGAAAGTGCTGTCTACCCTCTTCTGCATACATGAGCTCACAGACATCCATGATTGGCTAGTGTTGCTGTGCTTGACAGCACAAAGAGAGAGAGAGAGAGAGAGAGAGAGAGAGAGAGAGAGAGAGATTGCCCCTCCCACCCAGACAGCACGGCCAATTTTGCTCTCTTGGATGGATGCAGCAATAACGGGCATTCTGCTGTCAGAATATAAAGCAGGTCTGAGGCTGAAAGTGCCCTGTGACAGCAAGGAAGGAAAGTCAAGTAATGTATCTGTAGCTGTGTCTATAAATATCACTTTCAGGTCCTGAGCAGAACGTCTAATGATCCAGGTTGGGTCACCTTGCCTAGAGGCATTATTCATGGAGCTCTCCCCAGACCTTCTTAGAGTCCAGATCAGTCAATTAAAGTAACTGCAGGCAGCATGGAGCTCTCACTGAATGTCAGAGTCCACTGGTCAAACACACACACACACACACACACACACACGCACGCACACGCTGACTGTTGCTCCATCTCTCTATAGACGTGTCAGGATGATGTGATTAGTAAATATCCAGTCAGGGAATTCCACCTGCACATGCTGTCCATCACTCGGGACCTTCTCCTCCTTCCTGTGTCCTGTTTCCTGCAAACCGTTCTGGGTACATAAATGAACTGACCACGCCCCCTCCCCGTGTCAGCCAATCAGCGTTGGCCTGTAGGCTTGTTGACTCACGGCACTGAAGAGACACACAACATCCAGTGAGCTTATCAGTGGACTTCATGTTAACACATTATCCATAAACGCTCAAGTACACTTTAACACAGACGTATAAACCAGCCGTAATATCACGAAGATTAGCTAACCTGTAGCTAGCCAACTAGTACTAGCTTGCATTACTAGCATGACATGAGTGAGATTTCACAGATATAAGTCTCGATTTACATCATAATTTTCTCACTGATTTATACAACAGCAGGTAATTCTGTTAAAATATAATGTTACCATGGCAACCACCATCTGGTCTTTGCTAACATTAGTTCGGTTAGCTAGATAACAAGCTGAGCACGCTGTGTTAGTGGCTTATAGCATATTGAAAGTGATTGGGCGAATCACTGTGGAGTTTATTTTAACTCAAATTAAGCTCATACATAGCTCCACCCCAAATCCCTAGTTTTATACTGAATTAATGAGTTTTTTTTAGCTGCTTTAATGGAAAAACGTTACTTTAGTGGTTTATGCTGTGCTATTTGAATTCATTTAATGAAAACAAAACATCCAAAAGGAGATAACTGTTTTAAATTTGTAATTTTTGAGCTCAAGGAGGTTTTAATATTGTGTCTGTCTAGAGTATGGCTCTGTTTCAGAATCTGAGATCAGAAAATATCAGACGGACTTCAAATAAGATGTTTAAAAAAAGCAGAACAGTGCTACGATTACGCTTCGTTCCATATGATACACATCGCTGATGGGTGGAGGTTACTTTTATATAATTAAAATGGATATAATTTCTAATACGATCTTCTTGAAATCTCTTTAACTGCTCAAAATCACACACACAGGGCAGCTATGCACTATCTACACTAATACCCCTGACTCCACCCCTTCTAATTTTCGTTATCATTCAGATCCCTGTGTGTTTATATTAATGCGCTAGTTCTAGTACGTTAGCGTTTCTATAGCAACAGCTCATTCACAGGGACTTGTACGGGTGGACGCTCCATTAATCAAAAACAGATTTAAAAACGAGGAGATGTACCATAAAGGGTTAATGTGTATGGAAGCAGTAAAGCTGTAATTTTAAGTTTTCTGACATCTTCAGGACAGAGGAGTTTACGCTTTTTTGCAGTTTCTCGGAAACAAAAGATGACAAGCTGCATTTTTTTGTCTTATTAACTTCAAAAGAGAGACTGGTGAGGAAACGACTGTTTATAGCTGCTATAACGTAAGTGAGAACAGGAACTCACTCATTTCACAGATGTTCCACAACATTAAATGTAACTGTAAATGAATAAAAAGTATGACGTGTCGTTCTTTAGTAAATCAAAATTGTAAACATTGGCAAATTGCTGTGGTATAAGAGGAATAAAACACTTTGGGAGGTACAGTTATAGGAAAATAATCCACTTTGGGTCAGGTCACATCACACCACGCCATCGCTGATTATTTTCCTGTAACAGCACGCTAGCTTTTTCGGTGATCTCTTACTAGATATAAGCCCCGCCCCATAGTGTTGGGATTAAATAAGCCCCACCCTGCAGTATGGGAATTAAATAAGCCCCGCTTACATAAATTCTTCCTAGCAGGGGGTGGAAATTAAATAAGCCCCTCCCCTCACAGTGTGGAAATTAAATAAGCCACTCCCCAAACAGAGTGGGAATTACAGAAGTCCCGCCCACAACTGGGAATAAAATTAACTCCTCCCACAGCGTCTGAATTAAATAAGTGTGGGAGTTAAATAAACCCTGCCTCCAGGCAAAACAACACATGATGTGCTCTTACTGCATAGGAATTCAATTACAAGACCCAGCCCACAACCTGGCAATTAAATAAGCCCCGCCCCCAGGACACGTCACCGTGTGTCACTTGCAGGTTTAGAGCTAACTTTATAGTAAAATACTAAAAGAACTATTTTTCGTCAGAAATTAAATGAAAGGAATGAAAATAAAAGCTAATTCAGTTTAAGACGGTGTTACATTTGATCATGAAATTCGCCGTAGTTGCATTTTTTTTTTTACAATATATTTATTACTTTATTTAAACACAATAACAGAAAGTTGTCTAATTGTCTAAGAAATAATGATTAAAGTAATTCATTTCAGAAATGTTCAGTATAATAATTAGTACTTTTTTTGCAGTAGAAATGGTGACATAAAAGTTAACATAAAGCCACAAATCATATTATTATTATTATTATTATTATTATTATTATTATTATTATTATTTTGGTGAAAACTAACCCTGGAAAATAAACAACGTTTGTGGGAGAATCTGTGAATTCTTATGGACCACTCCTAACTGAAACATGACCATATGTGTATGATCGGATGCGTCCCCGCCCACTGAAGCTCACACACACACACACACACACACACACACACGGCTGAGGCTCTGAGCTTGCAGTATCCGTGAGATGATCAGGAGCTACAGTGTGTTCACGCAGCTGCTACGTTTTCACGCCGTTTAGTCGCTGGGATTGCGTTCCTCTGCGTTCCTCTGCGTTCCTCTGCGTTCCTGTGCGTTGTGGAACCGGGTTCTTTGCCGCAGACCCTGGAGCGGATTAAAGCACATGGTGAGTGGGACACGGAACACTTTCTCCACTTCCACAGAAACACACCGCCACTGTAACGGGAGCAGACTGGAGGAAATCTCAGGCTGAACTTTTCTCCTGACTGCGACCCAAAACTGAGGGCTTTGTGTTCAACTGAGTGCGTAAAAGACGTAAACAAGTCCGCGAGCTGCGCAGAGAAACGCGTCTTGTTTTGCGCAAACGCGTTAAATCAGAAATGAGGGTCGCAGCAAAGCAGTTTTCTGCTTTTGTTGTTCAGGCTTGTTGTCAGTGCAGATGCTGAGCTGAGCTCTGCTCCTGGATCAGGGCTGTTCATCTGGAGGGAGGATTATAATCCAGTGTTTGATCCCAGAATTTAAAAAAAAATGTTCATAAATGTTGAAAAGCTTTGTTTTGAAGGCGGAAGTCAGCGTCCTGATTTCAGTTCTTGCACTAACTCTAGCCCTGAGTGCCAAATGATGCATTATTACCTGTTATGTACTCTTACTGTTGTACAGTGAAGGATGAAATTCAGTTGTTTTTCTGCTGTGATGACTTGAAGTTGTTATGCGCATGTGAAGTTGTTATAACGCGTCTTAGAGTTTTATGCTGTTGGTTGTAACATTAAGTTCCTCCAAACTGCAATAACAAACCTTTAATTAACACATTTTCAATGATTGTTTATAGTGAAAATGACTCAGGAGGACATCTAGACTTTCACTTCTTATTAAAAATACCAGCAATCATGAATATACATGAATATGCAAATAATGCAAAAATTAGGAAACGCCCATTCCTAATAGCCTCTTCTGCTAAAGGTTCCTCAAGCTACTCCATTCTGCTAGCTTTGTTGTTTTGGCTCTAGCGTAGTCCATGAACCCAAACCGTTCTGGGTACGTAACTGAACTGACCACGCCCCCTACCCATGTCAGCCAATCAGCGTTGGCCTGTAGGCTTGTTGACTCACGGCACTGAAGAGACACACAACATCCAGTTAGTTTATCAGTGGACTTCATGTTAACACGTTATCCATAAAATCCCACGTACGCTTTAACACAGACGTATAAACCAGCCGTAATATCTCGAAGATTAGCTAACCTGTAGCTAGCCGGCTAGTCAACTGCTAGTAAACTAGCTTGCATTACTGGCATGACATTAGTGAGATTTCACAGATATAAGTCTCGAATTACATCATAATTTTCTCACTGAATTATTCAACAGCAGCTAAACCTGTTAAAATATAATGTTACCATGGCAACCACCATCTGTTCTTCGCTAACATTAGTTCGGTTAGCTAGAGCACGCTGTGTCAGTGACTTAAAGTGTATGGGGGCTACAATGTTGTCCTCGAATAATTAGCATATTGAATGTGATTGGTCGAAAGTTGTGGAGTTTATTTTGTGACATCACAAATTAAGCTCATACATAGCTCCGCCCAAAATTCCAAGTTTTATACTGAAGTAATGAGTTTTTTAGCTGTTTTAAATGGAAAAACGTGACTTTAGTGGAGTGTGCTGTTTGAATTAATTAAATGAGAACAAAACACCCAAAAGGAGATAACTGTTTTAAATTTGTAATTTTTGAGCTCAAGGAGGTTTTAACATTGTGAAATGTTTTTTTTTCCCGGCTAAAAGCGCAGTTTGCCTTGAGCTGCGACCTTCACGACTGATTTTCAGCCCACTGTTAACATTTTGTTCTTTCCTAAATACATGCTCTTGTCAACCTCAAGGTCCGAGTTAATGGCCTGTTGTCTTGAACAACAATCCCCTCATCTGTGAAGGAAACTCAGAACAGCAAAAGTTCCTGGGTTTATCATGCGGAAACAGACTTTGTGTTGTAGATCCGAGACTCTGATAGTTCCCGTCTCACGACTTCCTCTCATCGCCTACTAATAGAGGACGCAATGAGCACGTAACACATTCAGACTGACCTGAAGTCTGAAACTTGGGTGTGTGTGTTTTTTTTTTGGAAACATTTATGGTCTGCTTCATTGTTGAAACCTGCCGCCAACAATCTTCTCATCTGCTCATCATTTACGGGGGAAGAAAAAGTCAGGAAAATCCCTTTCACAGAGGAATGACTCTCCGTCTTCATCTCCACTCCTCAGGCTTTAGCTCCGACAGGAGAAACTGCTTAAAAGGAGAAAGCCGAGAGCTGATTGGCAGGTGACGGGAGGGACTTAGAGTTAGCAGGATTACTGAAGTGTGTGTTTGTGTTTGTGTGTGTGAGGAGAAGACCGAGCTCATTTCTCCCCTCGGTGATTAAACAGATTAACCGCATTGACTCTGAGAGGAGGAGAGGTGAAAAAGCGCTGACATGCCAATACACAAGCTGAGTCTGTGCCACCAGATACCATCAGCCTTCGTACAAAATCCACACCTGAACCAACCAGAGCTTATAAACAGATAATTACACGCTTTAAGTTGATCGGTGACTGTTAGAGGGTTAAATCCAGAATTATAAACACGGCTGTTAGTCATTTATCTGCTGCTGATGTTGCTGTTGATACTGCAGCATCGATATGACAAAAATATCGTATCACGATTCTTAAAGACATTTCTACGATACATGATACCTGTCATGATATATACTGTCGATTTGCAGCACAGCAGTGTTGCGTTACAAAACAGTAATAAAACCTGTTTGATACTTTATTCAGTGTCTACAAAATTTTTTTTAGATTTAATTAAAATAACATTTTTATTTATAAAAATAAAAAAAAGTATCTGTAAAAAAATTAACATACGTACAAAATTTGAATGTCAAATTACCAACATCAAATTAGTCAGTTTGTAGTTATTTAAAAAAAAAAATTAATAAAAAGATGTCAAAATATCCATGACATCTCAGAAAATTTACATTAATGCACACTAAATTAGACACATTTTCAAGTGTTTAATAAATTTTAAAAATGCAAAGCATTTGATCTATCTCATGTAGTTATTAAATTCCATTTTATATTGGGAGATCTTTTCTTTCTTACTGTTGCAGTAGAATGGACCAAGTGGAAAGCAACAAGAAAGAAAAATGGCACCTACCATTCTTCAGTGTAGGAGTACAGAGCTCATAAATGACAAATAAACACAAATATTATTCTGCGCGGAATAATTGCAGAACCCTGAAATATTTCTATCTTCTGTGGACCATTTGCACATTTTGATATTTTTATATTTTTTTAAATATGTATTTAACAAGATAAAAAATCTGAACTGATTTCAGAATGTAAAATGATTTTTAGCATTTAGATGAGAATGAGAACGCAATAAATGATCAGGAGATTTTATTTTTGGCCTTTATTTTTACAGTTTGTCTGTGACTTTTTTTTTTATTACTCTTTCCTTGCTCTTGCTAGTTAGGACCACACACACACACACACACACACACACACACACTCTTCTGTATCTGGATTTCAGTGATTGCATTAAAAAAAACAGCTTTATATGTTTTGATCTTGGACACAAAAGGTTTTCCCCGTCTGCCTCCGAGCCTCAGAAGTAATGCTTTATTAGAGAGCTCCATTGTGCCGAGTTCCACCTGCCTGCAGCCGCTAATGGTCTCTCCTCGGCCGGGATGAATAGCGACTCGGTTGTAGCCCGTCTCCAGTGTTATAAATGCAGAGCAGGGCCGTGAGGAAGCCGGTCAGAGGCGTGTGTACGGCTTTGTGAGAGCTCGGTATGGGGGAGAGGGCACATAAAGCCCACAGGTGTCTCTGCTCGCGGCTGCTTTCACGCTGTGTGTCGGCTAATTAGAAAAGTGAAAGAGACGACGTGAACACCGTGTGTAACAATCGCACATCTCTGCTCCTGTGTGTAGCCGAGGTTTGGGGCGGGGAACTTGTGAAATGTCTGGGGACAAGCTGCAGTCCCATTTGTCTCGCCTTTTCATCTGGTGTGTGCAAACGGCACAATGCTTTTTTTCCTCAGGAATCAACAGGAGCTTGAAGTTCATCACCTTACAGTTCCTTCTGTTTATACATCTATCTCTGAAGTACTTGACAAAATATTTTCGTATTGCTATAAATAAAGAAGGTTAATGTTTATTGTGTGCAGCTGTAATGAATGTGCAGGCCGTCTCTAAGAAACAAGCGAAAACCTCTTTAAACAAATACACAACTGTTATAAATATACAACACATTTGTAAAGTAGTCTTCTCCACAATGTCTACTGTTAATCAACATGACGAAAGTCTGAGATGATTTAGACCAATGTAAAAAAAAAAAACTCTCTCAGGTGGGCCGGAAATAACTGGTAGCTGAATACTGCTACGTTCTTTTCTATTTTACGCAAGTGGACACTTAAAACCTTCAGTCTTACTAGATTTTCATTTTGCAAACTTCTTCATCAGGGTGGAGCTCAAACAGGCGATTGTGTGACGTGTTTCTGGAGGGGAAGTAAGGGTTTCAGCGAGCAGCTAGCCGCTAGTTTGTTGTTTGTGACCAATAGGAGACATTATGTTGACTATTCTTGCTCGAATATTATTAGCAGGTTAGTTTGTGATTGCTTGCTAGCTCCAGCTGAACAATTGCTAAAAATATGCATGTATGTGCTGCAGTATGAAACAGGGCACTCGGAAACAGTTATAATAATGTTGAGTCTTTCAGAAAGACATGACCCCAGCCTCGTGCTTGTTTTCCAAGATTGTCAGCTTAAAGTTAAGCAAACTCAAACATGGTGGATGTGAGATTAACTGTTATCAGAAACTAATCTAATTTTTTTAATGCATACTGCACCCACTTCAGTCTGAGGTAATGGCTTCTTTTTGGGCAAATGACCCCATATGGACATTATGAATTTTCTGCGAGCCCAAGCCTTGACCACACTAGATCTTTTTTAAAATTCTTTTTAAAAAGAATTTATTTATAAGAATTGTATTATGTTTGTATGTGTAATATGAGTGCCTAAAATATATTGGAATATTACTTCCTTGCTCAAAACATCCCTGTCTGTCAGGTTTCCGTTAAACACACTGATGAGCGCTGTCTCGTTTGAAACTCTCTGCCGTTGTCGTGACTGTTGTCATGAGCTGCGTCTCAAATGTGAAACTCTGACCTTACATTCAAAATATTTACTAATGTAAAAGATTCAGAAGGCTGGTATGCAAAACAAACCTTTCAGTAAGTTTGAAGGCCACATGGGTGAGAATTTTAAAATTCAGAGACTAAGTGTAATGGGAAACCCGGTTAGTGTTAGTACTCTGTAATGGTCTAGAATAGTATGAGATTTAAGAAGCAATGCTGGTTTGTTTAGCGGAGGTAGATGGATGGACAAATGTGTCCATTTTTATTGCTGAACTATGCTAGTACAGCTTGTCATGGTAGTGAAAAGACTTGTGGCTTGTTTGAATGCAATTCCCAGTAACATTTCAAAATAGTAGCACACAAAATCTGACTTCGTAGTGATATTTTTAATCATCAATTTGTAAATTAAATGAATGAAACAAAAGAGGAGCTAAATCAAGCAACCCCTAGTTTGGGAACATCCTTTCCTGTCATTGGTTTGTTGCCTGATTGTGTTCACCTGTTCTGTGTTTAATTCTGATCTGTTTGTCTATTTAATGCCTTATTGCGAAGCCTTATCCTGCATTTTTGTCATTAAGTCCAAGCCGTAGTTTTCTCATCCGAGTTCATGTTTCATGTTTACTGTTACCTAGTTTTTAATATTAACAATTATGGATATTTCAGTTATTACTCTGACTGGTTGTGTTTTGACCCTCACCATGGACTTTAGCTATGATAGCTATGATAAGTTTACGCGCTTACATCTTGCATCTTCACAGTAATGCCCATGATGACGTTATTGCTCCGATTATCGGTACAAGGCTTTAATTAAAATATCATACAGTCTGTTTTTTTAAACCCAGCAAATTTTTTTACGCTTGTTTTGTTTGCTCACCTGCTGTGGTGCTTCTATAATCTGATTACAGCACTGAACTTTGTATTCTCTTTAAATTAAATTTAGATCAAATTAACTATATCATCCTTTTTTCCATGCTTTTTTTTTTTTTTTAAATATTTCTCTCATGCACACTGTTGATTTGAAAGGATTGTAGTGTTCTCACGCAGCGGTGCATGAAATGTAGCCTCATTATCTCACAAGAGATTAATTAGAAATCATTATGATAATGGTTGTTTGTGAAGCTTGCATCCCAAATGTATTAGAGACAAAGAAATGTGCACAGGGTGAACTTTTCTAAACATAAACCGTCAGATTTTAGAGATGTTGTTTTCCTTTTCTTGCTTTATTGTATTTGTATTTATAGATGCATCATACAGTATACGGCAAATTGTGTACAGCTTTCATGTGGAGTAAAAGGTCTAATCCAATTATATCCTCCTCATTGTTTTCTCCCACAACTCCAATCTCTGCTCTTCTTCACTCTGTGACAGAGACCTTCGTGTTTGGATTTGAAAGTACTCGTGGGGAGGTTCTTTGTGTTTCTTCTCCCACTTGTTTACATGAGAAACCACGAAACAGCAGGATTTGGAAAGGAGAAGCCACAACGATGCAGTGTTTTAAAAGTGAAGCTCTCCGGGTGTTCAGAATTATTTTCAATCTTGGCAGCGGCCCAGAAGGCCTGGAGGTCTCTCTTGGGTCTGTCTCCCGTTGCAGATTTGTGGAGGATTGTAGTCAATCCAGAAAGCTCTGCACTATTTTGCTGTCTAACCTTTTCAATGCTTTCGTGATTGCTCTGTATTTCATCACGAGTTGTGCAAAGCCTTGATCCGGATCAGCTGTGAAATGTCTTTGATACTCTTTTAGCTGGACTAAATATTTTATAGCTCACAGATGGGTTTTTGTACTTTGGGAGGCTATAAACGCTTATGTATAATAGACTGAATGCTCTGTAATAATGGATCTGTGACCTCGCAAGCATTTGGAGTGAAAATTTGCATATCCATTTTGTCATTTGTAAGAAATCTGAATCGATGGTGCTAGTTTTTTTTTTTTCACTAATATGCACATATTTCCAGGAGTTGATGCGGGAAAAAAATTCAGGTTAATGACAGAGCGGTTGGAGATGTAATAGTGTAACAGGTAGGGGGCGTGGCTTGTTGTGGTTCTTCATCTTGAGGGAGGGGTTTAACGGAGGAGCCAGAAGAGTAATGACTGATGTGACACACCTGAGTTGTTACCTATGGAGAAGATTCCATGGCACGAAATATGATCAGACCAGTTAAAAAAACATGAACTGCAATAAGCAAAAAATTATCGCTGTTCATTACTGACATGCAGAAAACGTTCCACACTGAAAAGCAAAGCATCGATCTCTGACTTTGCAATGGAAGTGAATGTAATTCCCTGTCGCATTGTGTTTCACTTTTATCAGCGTGTTGCAGTCGTGCCACACTGAAATGCAATCACTGTCTAAAGCAAATACTACTATTATAATCACACTTAAGAATAAAAAAGTGCTGCTTTATTTAGTGTTAATGGTGTGAGCAGCCATGTCACTTTTTCTGCTTTTCCACTTAACTTCAAATTAGCTTTCTCATTTGTTCTAAATGTTTAGTAGTAAATACAATCAGTGCACTGGCTTTACTTTGCAAAATTCTTTGCCACTTTTCTTTCCTGTCTGGTGGATGTGAGTAAAAATGACCTTATACTTCCTTTCGGTTTGTGCAGGACCTGCATTTGATTAGTTTTCTGCTTTAGCATCCTAGCTAGGCTAATCAGGACAGCAACAAATGCATGTGGTGCCACAGAATTAACTGCTGATTTGGTTTGACTAAGTTGAATTAGCAGCATAGATAGTTAGATGATTTTGCTAGCTAGTGTAATCACTGCTAGTTACCAAGGCTTATGCTGTCGTACTCAAACAACTAGCTAATGATGGTAGCAGTTAGCAGGTAGCTAATTCAGCTATTTGAGTCTTTATTTATTTAAGTCTTCTGGAATCTTCCTCAGGTTTTCTGTCCACAAAGTGACACACGGTCTTTCGAGAGCAAAGCTAAAGAGAGCAAAGCTAAAGAGAAACTTTATAGCGAGGTCGTAAAAGGTGCCTCACATCCTCATGTGGCACTTCTGGTGCACTTTTTATGATCAAATAAACTTTTCTTTGTCTCTATGGCAAAAGCAGAAGCTTAAATAGAGGAAACAATAATCCTAGGCAGTGTAATTCGGCTAAAATAAGTGAATGCAACTGCCTGGAAATCAAAATATCTCAAACACACTGACTCTCGTGATGGAAAACAAGGTGGATAACACTGTCTTTGTTTGTTCTGTTAGAAATTTCGATCTGGCCGTCAGAAGCAGCCTGAATGCATCATGCATGTAGGAATGTGGGTCATTTGCAATTCGGTGTATTGATCTACGACCAATGAGCCATTATCATTAAATAGAACATGCAGAGAAATCGAATCCTGGTCTCTCTGTGATGGAAGAAGAACACGGATGAGGTAAAAACGTGTTGTGAACTCAGCATCAGACCCACACTGAGAGACAGATGAACTCACTACAAGACTCCTACAAATTCTTCTCTGCTGCTGTGGATCCAGCTGTGAAAATGGCACAGTGTAACGCTTCTGCTTCATCTCAGAGCGCCTGAACTTATGCAAATGAGAAACGACTTTCACAACTTACTTACTAAACGGCTCATATTTGTCTCGATTTTGTCTCCTCTAATATCTGATTTTTTTCCCAATCTGGCAACCCAGGAGGTCCGTATGGTTAATATAAGTGATTAAACTTTAAAATTATATTTTTTAAATCATTTTTTTCAGCTTTGAATCAAAGGCAACCGTCTCATGTCTTTGCTGTCAGTTTGTATTTTGGTCTTAGATAAGTAACAGGGTTGAGGGTTTTTTATTTTATTTTATTTTATTTATTTATTTATTTATTTATTTATTTATTTATTTATTTATATCATAGAATTAGCAATAACACCAAATATGGTTTCTAGTTATTATTTTGGTTTTAGATTAAGTAACATGTTTTTTTTAAAGCATAGAATTAATATGCAAATACACAAAATGTGGTTTCTAATGAAATTCTAATGATTTATTTGTAATTATTATTTTCTTTTGTAATTTTAAATTTATTTATTTTTTTTAGCATATATACAAATGTGGCTAACTAGTATCCATACTAATGGAATGAGAACATTAACGACAATCTAATGATTTACTTGAAATTAATTTTTTTTTAATTAGTAAATTAATTTACTTTCAGTCTGTAATTTGGCTAAATTATATCGTTGTGTTTTTAGCATAGAATTAGCATAGAATTAGCATAGCAAATACACAAAATGTGGTTAACTTGGATCCATGCTAATGGATGGACAGTTAAGGATATTCTAATGATTTGCTTAAAATTATTATTATTTTTTAAAATTAATAATTCACTTTCAATCTGTAGTTTAGGTAACAGGGTTGTCTGTTCAAAAGTGACATCATCAGTCAATATTGCAATCTCATTGAAAACAAACAAACAAACAAATAAATAAATAGAACTTGAGAGAACGTGAGAGAACTTAGTTTTCTTCTTCCCGTGATCTTCAGAAAGTTTGGATGATGCAGTTTCTCCTTGAATGTGTGACTTGGAACGTTCCAGATATTTCACAGGGGTGAATGGGTTCAGGTAAAAGCGTTACGTGAAAATAAAAGGTACATTTTTCAAAACGTGTAATGGACTATTCCTAGAAAACGATGTTTCGTGCAAACAGATTCACACATTAATGCAAAAATAATAAGAGTATTGAAGTATTTTAATGATTATTTTAGTATTTAAAGGTAAAGTGTAGGTGTAGAGTGGGCTGGAATGGGTAAAAAGCTGTTTTCTTAGTTTAAAATAATTAATTAATTTGCCTGAAACATGCACCTATGTTTAAAATGTCTTTTACTTTACTTTCCGTACAGATTTGTAACTTTAATATTAGTCTCACTGAGATCGTAGACATTACAGGTGAGCTGATCAGCTCCTGAAATTTTCTCCGGGTTTGTCAGAGTTCCTTCTTCACCACAGTGAAGAGAAGATAAATGATCCTGGGGAGAAATATAGATTGCGGGTCAACACAAACGTAATAGTTATTGATTGTTGTGGTTCTGTTTGTCCCAGTGTGAAAAGCTAATGAAGTGATTTATACGAGCGTTAATGGAAGACAGCGTATAGATGTTATAGAAGGAGGTGAGTTAGTTACGTCCTGACGCCGTGGGAAATGCAGCTGATGGCGAATTAATAAATCACACACACACACACACACACACACACATACACAGTATGCCGAGCTTTAATTCCCCGAGTGTGTAGAACAGGTTCGTGTTTCTGAGCACGTTTCTGCTCCATGTCTGATTCTTTTGCTTTTTGTTTGTCATTTTTAATGGATCAAACCACACTGTGTCTTTATGGTGGTTGTAATTTTAGTTGTATATGTATGTGTGTGTGCGTGTGTGTGTGTGTGTGTGTTCATGCATGTATATAACCCTTTGAATGTCCTCACAGTCACTCAGTCCTCAGAAAAATACAAAGTTTTCACAGATTTTATTTGATAAATTAAAAGAAATATTTTGGTTACTGAAGTTAAGCCTATGCTTTGGTTCAGTTGTAGGCACACACTCTTAGAAATCCTTGGGGGAAACGTTAACATTAAAGGTTCTATGTATGTAGAACCCTACAACAGAGGAGTAGAAACACTTTTGGAACCTTTAATTATCCACTGAACCCTTAAAGAACGCTTAAAGAACCTGTTTTTAAGGGTGTACCAAGTACCAAGACTAAATGTTAAACGACTGACAGGTTCTTCAAAGGTTCTTTAAGGGTCCATTGGATAATTAAGGGTTCTTAGTTTCTTAAAATTTAGAACTTTTACGGGTTCTTCTTAAGGGTTGTTCCTTTGGAGGAACTCTTCAATGTTCTTTGAGGGTTTCCAAGTAGAACCCTTTTTTGGAAGCCAAGAACTCTTAATTATTCTACTAACCCTTAAAGAGCTTAAAGAAGTTTACCGAGATAGCGAAATGTTAAGCTTCTAATGGGTTCTAGGTATTTAAGAAAAAAAGGGTTCTTCAAGGGTTCATTGGATAATTGTGTTCTTCACTTCCAAAAAAGGGTTCTACATGGAATTTGTTCTGATAGGAATCATTGTTATTTGAAAAACCCAAAGAACCAAAATATTTCCTTTTGATTACTGAAGGTAAGCTTATGCTTTGGTTTTGTTGTAGACGTATCCTCTTAGAATGTCTGGGGAACCCTTAAAGGTTCTCTGTAGAACCATACAGCAGAGAGCTTCTCTATCAGAAGGTTCTAAGGAGAAATATTTTTTGAACCTAAGAACCTTTAACTATACAATGAAACCTTAATGAACGCTTAAAGAACCCTTTTTCTAATAGTGTACCAAGTACAAATTAAAAATGTTAAACGACTGACAAGTTCTGAGTATTATGTCTCTTTAAAAGTTCTAAGTATTAACACTCTTTATAAAAGGGTTCTCCAAGGATTCTTTAATGGTTCAGTGGATAATTACAGGTTCTTAGATTAAAAAAAAGAGTTCTGCATGGAACCTGTTCTGATAGGAAACATTATGTTGTAGGATTCTACCTAAAATCCCCTAAAAGGTTTCCTCAGAGGGACAACCAGAGAACGCTTAAAGGTTTTAAATTAAGTGTAGTGTAGCATTAATTAGCTACAGTAATCATTATGCCAATTGAAGGTCCTCATAAAGATAGAAAAACAATGATATCTAAAAAAAATATTACATTTTAGCCAATTAGAAGTGAAGAAATGAAAGGACCTCCTTGTGATGCCTCTAAATATTATTATTAAGGCATTTAGCCACCAAAAGTTAATTAGTTACTTAGTTACTTACTTACTTAGTTAGTTTATCTATCTATCTATCTATCTATCTATCTATCTATCTATCTATCTATCTATCTATCTACCTATCTATTGTAATAATATTTATTTAATCACTTTATTTACCAAATATTATCTGATTATTTGAGTAGTGAATATGATCTGATTATTTGAAGTTCAAGTTCAGCTTCCGAACCAGCTATAATATTTCCAATTAAAGCAATAAATCAATTCAGATTTACAAATTTAAAATCCTAATGCCGCAGATATCGTTCCACATCGACTGATCCAACATGTCAGAAACAGTGTAAAGGTTAAAATTTACTTGATCAGTGAACTTTATACTGATCTTTATACATTAATTAACATTGCGCGAAACCAGCCGAGGTAACGAGCAGCAGATCCATGAGCTACCTTTTCTCTAACTTTGAATAAATTTGAGTCATATTGGTATTTTGTGGTAAGAAATGCTAACAATGTTCTAGCGTATGAAGTGTGTGTGTGTGTGTGTGTGTGTGTGTGGAGTCTGTAAGAGGAGAGTGGTGTTACTAAAGCATGCTGGTAGACGCTGAAGTTCAAACCCGTATATTTTACACACATGTTGTGGCGGTGGTTTAACTGGAGGATTATAAAGAAAAGAAAACTCCCGTCCAGACAGGAACTCGCCGTTTAAACACCGGAAAGAAAACACACCAAACAGAAAAGGTCTTCGGTCATCACGCGGACATCGATAGAGAAATAAATCTGACATGAACTGACATTAATATGTAGAAAATAACTTATTATTGATTACAACCCGGTAATATAGTGATATAATATTTATTAATATCATATTACACTTTTCTATCGTCAGGTGTCTTTTATAACTCTATCACTTCTCACTGTAACTGGGAATAAAACTCTCCGTGTTGTTCTGTTATAGTAAAATAATCAACGACAGGGCGGTGTGATGAAGCGATGAAGGTGATTATTCTCCTATAACAGGAAGTATTTTATTCCATTTATACCACAGCAATTTGACAATGCTAGCATTTTTTTCAGTTAATTAAAGAACCCCATAGTTTTTTATCCGTTTATAGATACATTTCATGTTGTAGAATGTCCGATGAAAAAAGTTAGTTCCTGTTATACTGGCTGTGTTGGTTTATGGAGGATTGTGTGTGTGAGAAATCACACCCTCATTTTCCGTTTATTCCTAAAAGTATAAAATGTAGGTTGGAGTCAATATAAATAAATTACTTTAGCACTTTCATTGTGATCTACGCCCTGAAAGTCACTTCGGGGACGGTGGAAATGTACGCAAATTAATATGACAGAAATGTTAATAATGAGATAGTTGTGCTGAAATTGTGCCTTAGTGAAATAATCAGAAATTTCTTTACATTGAAGATATATTATTATTATTATTATTATTATTATTATTATTATTATTATTATTACACCTCCATTTCAAGCAGCATTTAAATAGAGCCTTCGAAAAGGTTATTAATATAATACACACTCCTTCCTACACTCTTCTACTTTACGTGTCATGTTTTAACCTATTTTTGTCTTTTATTTGTCCTTTATCGCTCTTATAATTTCAGTTTCAGTTCCGAGACTTACTTTGAGATCCGAACACAGCTACTGAGACCAATGAGCACACACTAAAACTCATTTAAATATTATTTCCTCTCCCTTTGCACAAGGCATCATTCATGAACTTATTGTTTGTAAATCACGTGGAACATGCGCCACTAACTCCATTAACTGCACCCGCAATTTACTGCTCATTATTTATCATTACTAAGCAGCGGCCATTTTGGATTGTGAAGACGTCTTCAAGATTATTTTTGTAAATATCACACCAATAATGTGAACCTGGATGGTTTGATCATGCCTTTCCTACAAAGACTGAACCAAATTTGAATCATTAAAAGATTCAGATCCATAGCTGTGACCTGATTCTGTCTTTATCCTGTTTATTACAAGTGAAAATGAATTTTATTCTATAAATAAACCCTAGTTCTGGTTGTAAGTAAATCTGTATAGATCTTCAGGAGAAATATTATTCTACTCCTAGCAAGATTCTTCTTGTTATCCTTCTGTTAACAAGAGAAGTCTCTTGTTTTGGGTTCTTGTCTTGCTCTGAATAGATTCTGCCTTAAATGAGTCACAAACACTCGGATTTCTGCTGCTTTTGTCTCGTCTTTGGAGCACAGCTCTGCTCTTGTCCCATTACACGTGCTCTCTGAAAAACAGCTGAATCAAGCTGGCTTCAGAGTCTGGCCTGAATCGTCCCGTGACTGAACAAGAGGCCTCTTTTGGAGACGAGACCCATAACAGCAGAGCAGTTTGACCTGATTTATGAAGAGAACCACTAACGGAATCTATATTACATATGTTTTTGGGAAAGCAGATGTGTCTATAGTTTAATCTGTTTGTGTTGACAGTAAAGCTCAGACAGTTAGGCAGCACAGGGACGTGTCTGGACTAGACGAACGATTCAGTCTTTTTGAACGAATCACTAAGGTGAACGAATCAGTATCGTTAACTCTGATGCACTGAATCCTTCCTATTGTTCAGTTGCCAAAGCACAAATTTTCATATATATCCATAACTTCCTGATGATCAAACTTAGATTTATGTTACATTATATTTTTATATGTTTCATAAATTGTATGAGTCATATTTGCAATTTGTGTGTGCTGAACCTGATCTGTACTCCTTGAATCCTTGATTCACTCTTTCTCTCATTCAAGCGAATCAGTTTAATGACTCACTGAGTTTAATGAGTCCAGTTCATTCAGTCAGAGCTGGAGATTTTTTTAGCATTATTTAAACACAGACATACAAATATACTTTATAATAAAATAACGCAAAATATCAACAATTATAATTTATTTTGACTCAAATGACTCAATTTGTGCAACTGAGTGAATCTGAATCAATCATTTAACTGAATCGACTCAAGACTCGAGTACTGTGTATGTTTGATGTGTGCTCTGTGTATGATAATATTATAATGTATATATAATAATGTAATAATATTATAATAATATCCGTGCATGTTTTGAACAACTTTATGCTTTTTATTTTAAAAAATGTCTCTTGGTGGTATTTGGTGAAGTCGAAGATGATTTGTCCAGCTTACCACCACTAGCCAGTGTATAAATGTTGGTGTAAGATTCCACAGATAATATTGGTGTAAAGATAGCAATCCAGGTTGTCGTCTATTCCGGTGCCAAGAACTCTGCTGTCTATAAATTTAAAGGTAGCAACGTACCATTATAGTAAATCCAGTGGCACCACTTTGTCCATAGTTGTTCATGTTTATTTTTATTTAAGTACATGGTGTGATGGAGCGATGGAGGTTGGGATACTGGAAATCCCTTCCCAAAATCAAGGAACAGTGGAATTTTAGAGTTCAGATGTTGACTATTAAGTGAGGATTTTTTGTGCTTCATTCAAACCTCAAGTACTTTGTGCTTCTTAGCCAAGACTTGTGATTTGTGTAATGATATAATAGAAAGAGAAAACTAGTGACTTGAAATAAGACTCAGAAATGACACAGAATCAACAACAAACCTTGCATGGGTATAAAGAGTAACAGGAAGTGAATACTGATAATAAAACAAGTATGAGGTGTTAGTACCGTGTTATTGTAGCTGTGTGACGGTGCAGTCTGGTACGCTTACCTACCTGAATCCAGAACTACCCATACCTTGGTTGAGAACCTGTACATACAGCACTGTGCAAAAGTCTTGGCACCCTATTTTTGTTTTAGTACAAACTTTGTTATAGATGTTTATTTTCTGACTTCTACATTATTGATTCAGTACAAAAACATTTTAGATTCCAAACATTAGTTTTCCGGCACAAAATGAAATGTTACAGAAAAATGTTTGTATGTCAGTAAAGAAAGCAGCAGATTCCATAAGAGACACTTTTCAGATAAAAACATAATGAAGGCTGCTGGG
>CM040464.1:1756839-1781059 GCA_022758105.1 Pangasianodon gigas | reverse complement strand
TGTATTCGTGCACTGTGCGCATGTCAGAAGATCAAATCCGATTCTGTCATGTAAATGCGCATATCAGCACGATTACTTTATTCAGCGTTCTTGTAAACACTGCGATCGGATTAATCAATCTGATTGATTTCATTCCGATTGAAACAAAAAGTGTCCATGTAAACGTGACTAGTAATTACTCTCTCTATCTCTCTCCCTCTCTCTCTCTCTCTCTCTCTCTCTTATGCTGATATAACTGACAGTAAGTTGGATGGAAGCTCCTCATAATCAGTTTACCTGCTATTACACTTTTATGGCTGTAGGAAATATAAGATATACGAACATTCTCACAAACAAGCAAAACTTGATAAATGACACCCTATGCATAAAAATGTGTGTGTGTGTGTGTGTGTGTGTGTGTTACGTAGAAAACTATGCGTACGCACGGTTGATAAATGAGACACCTGAATTACTGAGTGATATCTTGTCATGTAACAAATCTCATTGGAAGGCGTGAGTTCTCTCGATTTTAATAATTGTGTGTGTGTGTGTTGCACCTTTAACGGAAACAGGGTTTAAAAAAAGCACACACACTGCTTTCGATATCTGCTGTGAAGACTGTAGAGTCACACCGCTTATTAAAAAGAGCATTGATTCTCATTTCATGCTCAGCAGCACTAAGCAGAACGATGAATATGTTTAGACGGTTGGCTCGGTAATGCGAATAAATCCCGTTCTGCACCTCCTGTTCTTCCTCCGATCTTCACTCCGCCTCCACTGAACACTTCATTGTCCTGCTCTTCGATCCACTCTGCTACGCTCTCTTCATATTTTATTTGCCTCTCATTTATATATATATATATATATATTTTTTTTTTTGATTGGTCCTTCATTTTCCCCTCTTGTTTGTTGCCATGGAAACTGATGGTTGTGTCCGGGCTTCACTGATGTACCCTGTATGAACCCCAAGCCGTGGCTAATAAGCTCCACATACATAGTGCTCATGTGGCTTGGATTAAAACCTGTTTTCAGCCTCATTCGTCAGTGCACTCGAGGGAAAAGCATGATCGCGTGTAGGTTGAGGCTAATAAACGAGTAATTAATATCCGGTCCATATGCTTTCACTGATTAATGGTGTGTGCTCAGACTTTTACACCATCACTTGGGATTCATTCACTCTCTCTGTACGTCACTCTGCTGTTTAAAAGATTACGTGGTATCAATAATGTGCAGGAAGTCCATCGTGACCTTTCCTCGAGTCCTGCTTTCAGACAATTACACTGACACAAAGACAAGGCGAGTTTTCAGGAAGACGAGAGAGGAACACATCGCAGTTTACACCACAGTGCTGTTGAGTTCTGGACTGTGATTGGTCAGAAGGTGTTGATTAATTCTCTGTAACAGCAGCTCTGACAGTAGTGTAGCTACAAATCACAGGTTTATATTAATTAATGCACTCCTTCTAATACATTACCATTTCTATAGTAACAGCTCATTCACAGGGACTTGGAAAACGTGAAACGCTAAAAACGTGACATGGTGAAGTTGATGATGATGTTATGGTGAAGTTTTTAAGTTAAGGAGATGTTTATTTAACATTTATGGAAGGAGTCTCCAGTGTCAGCACTTTGCGACAGTCAGAGGAAGAGCTGTAACTTCTAGGAGTTTACTTTTTTTTTGTGGTTTCTCGACTGTTCATAGCTGCTATAACGTAAGTGTGAACTGAAACTAACTTTGCGGATGTTCCACAACATTAAATGTAACTACAAATGGACAAAAAGTATGATGAGTTCTTCTTTAACAAATAAAAAATTGTAATCGTTGGCAAATTGCTATGGTATAAGAGGATGAAAACGCTTCAGGATGTGTTGTTATAGGAAAATAATCAATGATGGATGCTTGTTAAATAGGTACACCTAATTTGTATCTACAATTAAAATACAAGTCCATCTGTTGCTCAGGACAAAGTATTGGCTCCCCTGTACCTGATCCAGCGAATGAACATCATCACTGCTGAGCAGATATTATTTAAGTGTTGGTAACTGTAATCTCCAAATTGACCTGTATGTTTGATGAACCTAATAAACTGGCCACTGACCAGCGTGTGCTCTGATCTTCCTCACAGATACACAGACGAGGTGTGAAGAGAGCTTCTGAGAAACGTCACGGCTACTCACAGGGAGAGACATTTACAGGTACATATGGTATGGAGAGATTTTTTTTTCCTTTATTGGTTCAGAATCATTTGCAACAAGACTCATTTCAAAACAGCATGGAAATGAACAATGATTCACCGCACGATTCATTTCTGATTCACCTGATGATTCATTTTCATCTCACTGAATCAGAAACCATGGTCGTTTTTAAATCTGGTCGTTTCATAAATATTGTATTTAGATTGGATCCTGACCCCAGATCCATTTACACTTTAGACAGATTGAAATTAGAGCTCTGTATTGCGTGTAAATATGCAAATCAGTTCATTAAATTCAAACTCCAACTTCCTGTTTCCTTGTTTTTAGTCGTTTTCAGTTTCCACAGGCATGGATCACGCATGTTATGTTATGTAGCATGTTAAGAGGAGGTTTGGTTGTCCAGTGTGTCTCAGTTTGTATAACCCCACATTCACACTATTTTTTTTTTTTTTTAGTTCCAATGAGAAACATTAGTAGCTGTGTATAACTTCACTGCAAAAAATGCCATTTTAGCAAGTGAAAACATCTTATAGTCAAATTTATGTATTATTTTCTATTGAAAGATTACAATAAACCAAATCTAAGATGATTAAACATTTTTCTTGACATTTTTACTCTTTTCAGGCTGGAAAAAGTCATGTTTTGTTTGCAGATAATTTTGCTAATATCAAGCATTTATTTTTAGAAACAAGCAAAATGATCTCCCAATAGAGTAGGAACATTTAAATCTTGAAATTAGGCTAAAAAAATAGGCTTCATAACCTTATATTTGGATTATTGTGATCATATAACAGGAAATTAGATCAATTTGACTATATTTAAGATATTTTCACTTGCTTAGTTGTCATTTATGCAGTGTTTTAAAGCGAAGTAGTTCAATGTCAATGAACTAACGCTCTAATCAGTGTGAAAAATCAGTTCAGTAAATCAGTACCAGCTTTGTTCTCAGATTAGAGTAGCAACGCAAGCTCACTGTACTAGCTACTTACACTCACCAGAGGCACCAACGGTGTCTTCTACTTTCTTTCAAGCTTTATTTTTCTTTGTAACGTCTCTGTACACATTTAATGAGACGTCATATATGCCAGGATGAGAAAAAACCATGGTTATGAGTTTTTTATCCATTTTTGCTGGAACTAATTGGAGCTAGAAACTAAAGTTGTGAGTGAGGAAGTGAAGAAACGTCGGACCACGCGCCATAGGATTGATCCGAGGAATCATTTGAGAGAATTGTTTGGATTTTTTGTATAGAATTGAGAAATTCTCAGTTCAGATGTCACTATGGCTTTGTGTCACACACGTACGTAGAAAATCATAAACCGTAGAACGATTGCTTTTCGCTCGCTGATGTGAACGTAGGACTGAGTCACACCTGGATTTGATTCTGTTTTAAATGAATATGTCAATAATCCTAATCCGGGTTTGATCCTGATTCCCAAAACACAGCAGAGTGTGAACTACATATCCTCCATCTCTTTTGGTTTATTATTTGTTTTTACTCCTACATGTTAACGCTCATACCGTGTGTATGCGCTGATTTAGCTGCCACTCACTATTGATTATTGCTGTCATCTTGCTGTTTCAGCCTCATTGCATAAATTAGTCGTCAATCTAATGCCATTTCTTCAATAGTGTTCTACCTGATGCTTGTTAAACCATATCGACAGAGCAATTTAAACATGTCTGTCATTAATCTGGAGGTCTCTAGTCTGGAGTCAAGTCCAGGAGGATGTGTTTTGTCCAGATTATATTCCAGGGCTAAGACGGGTGGATTAGCAGGATGCTGATATCATCCGGAGCAAGAGAACGCTCCTTTCAGCTATTATTAATAAATAAAGTATAAAGTTCAGATACATATTTCTATTTTATGTATATTTATTAGTCAGATAAATTGTATTAACCCTAGACTAGGTAATGATGAGGTTAAATTATGCTAGCTAGATTTTTTTTAAAGCTTTTATCGACCTTTTAAACTCATGAATTTATGATTAGTCAAATCCTGGTTGCTTGCATGCTTTACCAGTCCAGAAATCATCTTCATTTTCTGCTTTCTAAGGAACAAGGCTGTTATTCTGTGCAAAAATACAGTGCAAAAAAAAATTATGCAAATGTATGGCTCCTATTTTAATCCTGTCACTTATTGAAAAAGAGCAAATGTGACTTGTACAGAGCGAACACTGTATTTTCCGCTTTGGAGCTGTCAAGTCCGTTTTGAATCTGTGAAAAGAGCAAGAACCCAGTTTCCATGGAGAATTTAATGTCCTATTTCTAACTCATCTGCGAATTAATGACACATTCACACAAAAGACGTGTTTCCTTTAGTTTTCTGTCTGTCAGAAATAAGATGTAGAACAAACATCTCTGAATGTATATCCAGTATTTCAGTAGTAATGTGTAGTTTTCTGGAAACTCACTTCCTGTCTGTTCTTTATCTCTTAAAATCATGGACGTACATGTGAACACGCTTACCTGGAGTCAAGTGCAGTCTTTAAATCAGCGACTTTTCTTCTCCAGTGATGTTTTTTCTGTGTTGTTATTATACGAGAGGGCAGCTGGGGCGACTACAGAGCGCTGTGTGCGAAAATGTTGGCGTCCGTTTCCTTCTCAACACAGCGTTACTCGCCAGCTGGGGTCTTATTTGGACTCGGAGGCCTGCTTTCCTCCCGAGGCGTGGATCGTTAGTGCGGTTTGTCCATTTGGATCACAGTAAGGCTCTGACAGATGTGTAGCTCAATGCACTAGACAGTCATAACAAATTATTGCTCACGCTTGTGGTTTCAGCAAAAGGACGCCATCTTTAGATTTCACAGAAGCTCTCGTATTGTAAGGAGGACTTCGGTCTAAAGGTTACGTCAATATTTACACTGGGAAAGTTTCTAGTATTCAGAATCGGGTTGTGCACATGTTGGATTTTCTGAGCTTGGCATTCAGATTATTAAAATCACCTGCATGTAGTTCAAGACTACACCAGGTTGCCAGATTTTTCTTGAGTAGAAGTGTTCAAGTGTTCAAGATGGGATTGAGTAGAATGCCTAGATGCCTAGACCTTCGCATTTAAACACAGGTACATGCCTTTAAACTTGAAAAAAATCAGGGATAGAAAATGCAGATTGATTGACCTGAAGATAGTGCTTTTTTAAAAATTAAAAAAGCAGAAACAATTTAACAACTTAACAACTAAAAAAGACTAATACAATGATGATGATATGTTCCAACAAAATGGCTTCCACACTCATTATTCAGCAGCACATAAAATAGCACTTGATCCAGCACATCCTGTTGTTTAGCTTTTTATTAATTAATTTTTTGTTAAGTGTGCACATGGTTAGCATAGCTATGAGATATTAAATCGATATCGAGGTCATGAAATCATAATGTATGTGTGCAGGATTTTGTTACACTTTTAATTTACTACTTTTTTGAGTTGTTGAATTAATAAAATAACACCAAAGAATTTTAATTCGAGCCGCTCTCCTGTAAAAAAAAAAGGTTTGAAGGATAAGCTGACTGAGCACGCATCTGCTACACTTATAGAGAAGTTCATTCATAATTTTATCCATAAAAAATTCATTCATTGACATGAGCCATGTCTCCAAAAAAAAAATTATGGACTTTAGAGGGACGATATTATTAACTAATAAATAGTGTCATATTTATGTATTTAATATCAGCCTCAAATGACATTCCCTCATTTTTTTGAGTGAATTTACAGCCAAAAAATGCGCTTAAGTTCAAGGTCAGAATCGAGTGTAACTGAGACACGCCTCTGTTTTACTCAAACTCCGCCCCTACATACGCAACTTCTGAATAACGCTTAAGTCTGTAGTTATGTCTTACGTCTGAATTCCAAGGTGAATAGCTTAAAGGATGTTTTGTAGCTTTGTAGCATTTTGAGACATGTTTAAAGCTTCCCAGCTTGATTTTTTTTATGATTGTCCGCATGAAATTCTATCTGTTTGGGTCTCTCTCTCTCTCTCTCGCTCTCTCTTTCTCTCTCTCTCTCTCTCTGTGCTGCTAAGGTACTGAACCTGTCCTTTCTTGTCTCACTTAGCTTTGTCTCTCATCAGTATATGACTTTTATCCTCAGGAGGGAGGAAACATGCAGTCCAGCATCCATCACTCATTTATAGTAGATAAGCCAGCGCTCGGACTCCAAAAGCAGCTCTGTCCAAGACAAACAAGCTCTTTTTCCCTTTCAGAATAATGAGGCCTGGGAAAACGGAGAGAGCAGCCGTCTCACACTGTTACCGTGCTTTGTTTTAGGTTTTCAGGATCGCCTTTGCAAAACCTCCCGTGGTAAATGAACACCGTAACACAGTGCTCATGTACGTGCAGTAGGACAAGGATAAACACCGTTTCAGCCACTGGATAAGGGAAGTCATGTACCATCTTAAGCTGGAGAAAATTAGGTATACAGTTAGAGGGTCTCCTGGGGCATTTTATAAAATTTGGCAACCTTTCTTAACTTTTGTTGAAGAAATGAAAGCAGGCGATATGGTATTGTAAAAAAAGGGGGTGGGGAATATTATTTATATTTACTTCATATTGTTTATTTATTATTATTATTATTTTCTTTGTTTACGGATGTCTGATCATGTATAGCACTCTTATGCTATGTCTGGTGTTTGGGGGATGGGGGAGTTCAGTTTTGTATGCCTTTGTTTTTTCTGTATAATTTGAAAACAAATAAAAAAACCTTGATCAAAAAAGGATAAACACCGAGAGCTAATTATATGTTAGAGTCAGGGCTTTCGGGCAAAATATAAAGCAAACACTGCAAATGAGACCTCAGAGATGTAACTGTTTAATAGAATAATTCATAATCGTTACTGAATAATAAAATCTAAAATGAATAATAAGATTTTAATACACAATCACATTGGTTTTGTTGCTATATTAGTGCTCAACTACCATTTTTGCGAAGCTCATGTAACTACAATAGCTGAATTATTTACTACTAGGCACATAATTGGAGTTTAAAGACCTGTGTTGTACTTTTTAAAGCTTTAGATTAAACCTGTAATGCTACACTACTAGTATATTCTCAGATAAATGATGTATACCTGATGGTACCGCTCCAACAATGAGGAAGGATAATGTTTAGAAGTTTTCTGGCACCACGTCATCACTTTCTAATCACAGATATATTGGATCTAATGCTGTAGAGGTCATTTGAAAACTGTTGTCAGGTTGTTTCCGTTGGCATGGAGATTCCACTGTCAATCATCGTGTGATCTGACACGCCCACACACATCTAATCAAGTGAAACTTTGAAGTTTTTGTAGCATTTAACTATTTAAATTGTAGTTAAGTGTATTTATATCTCTAGCTAACAGGTATTGGTTCCCAGAATGTTCTGGGAACGTTTGCTGTTGGTTCCTGAAACGTTCTGAAAACAGATCATTTTTAGTTCCTGTTTGTTTTGTTTTTTTTCAGGAAAGTTTTCCTATAGATATAACATTCCTATAGGAAAATAGATATAACAGATATAACATTGAAGTTTTGTTTTGCATTATGGTTCAGAAAACGTTCCCCTAACGTTGAACCTTTAAACTTCAAACTTTAAACTTCAAACCTCTCAGAAACCTTGTGGTAACCCGTAATGTTTCAGAGTATGTTCTTCTAACATTTTGGTAACCTTTAAATCATTTGAAACCTCTCAGAAACTTTGTGGTAACCTGTTATGGTTGAGAGAACGTTCCTCTAACGTTGTAGTAATGTTTAAATCATTTGAAACCTCTCAGAAACTTTGTGGTAACCTGTTATGGTTGAGAGAACGTTCCTCTAATGTTGTAGTAACATTTAAATCATTTGAAACCTCTCAGAGACTTTGTGGCAACCTGTGATGTTCAGAGAATGTTCCTCTAACATTCTAGTAACATTTACATCATTTGAAATCTCATGAGAATCTTGTGGTAAGCTGTGATGTGTCAGAGAACCTTCCCCTAACGTTCTAGTAACCTTTAAATAACTTGAAACCTCTCAGAAACCTTGTGGTAACCCGTAATGTTTCAGAGTATGTTGTGTTTTCTGACGCTGACTTTGTTAAACAAAATGTTAAGTCCTCAGAGCGTTATGAAACGGTTCCTAAAAAAAAAAACAACCAAAAGGGAACCAAATGCTAACGTTAAGGAGACGTTCTGTCTTTGCTGTGTCTTTATTCCACAGATTTTAGCATCACAAACCACGTTGCCATGGCGACAGAGGCTTTAATAATGCAGTATAGCGGCTGGTTGTGTGGCGAGCGCAGATAAGGCTCAGGTGCTGCGTCTAGAGTGTGGAGAAGAGGATTTAACAGAAGGAACGATGTGTGAATTTTGTTCTTCATACTCGCTTCAAAGCAGAATGCTCGTCTTTTTAATGAAGGATATAACACAATAGATGGATGGATCAGTAATTAAATCTACACAATGTTTTCTTTTTCTTTAAATGCAGCCACTCACCTGTGTATGCATGAACTAAAGACGCTGGCTTCTTCGGAGCTACAAAGCTAATGTAGATAACATAATGGAGGTCTATAGGCTCCAGTGTTGCATTGTGCGTACATAAATCACACAGACATGCTGATGTGGATTTTAACAAATATGGCCAAATATACAGAGATAAAACAGCCATCGCTCGATCTTAAAAGCAGATCGCTTTTTCCCCCCAGCGCTCAGGTAGGGGGCGTGGCCTACCTGAGTCTGAAAGAGGAACCGAATGTTAGAATTAAGCTTGACAGATATTCTCTAACTCAAATATTTCACAAGAATTCATTCTGTCACTCTTGCATCACAACTGAGGGAAAAACAGATGGCTCGTAGGTGCCTCGACGTCCTCTGATGGCTTCCAAACATCTGAAATGAGAGTTTATAGCGAAGCGAATGAGCTGAGATGATGAAGAATCATCGAAGCTCTGTGTGTGTGTGTGTGTGTGTGTGCAGTAGTGTTCGACTGCGCGGCTGCTTCTTGATGGATGGAGGCCGACTGAATCGGCTGTTTTGCGAGAGCTATGGGAAATCACTCCAGCACGCTGCACTTCCCCCAGGCCGCCCTGACAGCTTGATTTATTTGGAAAGAAGCTGTGCGTGATCGGTTCCTAAGCCTCGATTCTCTCCTTTGCTCAGTGCGCCTGAATTTTCAGTGACTTCTCAAGCAGTGCACAGTTTTGTTCTGGTTCATAAGTTTCCTCTGTAGCATGAAACACACTGCTTTTGGACCTGTTTTTTTTTTTTTTTTTATCCAGTGAAATATTTTCTATGGATTATACCACAGCGCTGTTGACATCTGAACTGATTAATTCTCTAGAACAGCAGCTCTGACAGTAGTGCAGCGGAAAATACCAGGTCTATACACATTACTGCGCTATCGTTACGTTATCGTTTCTATAGTAACTGCTCGTACGTGAGGGGACCTGTACATCGGACTCTCTTTTTTTTCTGGTAACACGACCATATTATTATATACGACATACATATTATTATTATTATTAACTTATTAACTTCAACAGAGAGGAACAAAAAGAGGCTGGTGAGGGAACGACTGTTTATAGCTGCTATAACGTCAGTGTTTTGTCAATGTTACACTAAATGTAACCATAAATGGATAAAAAATGCGACATTGTTCTTTAATAAATTAAAAATTGTAATCGTTAGCAGATTGCTGTGCGAATATAAGAGGAATAAAACACTCAACTCTGGAAAATAATTAACTTTGTAGTGCGCTCCATCACTCCGCAGCATTGTTGATTATTTTCCTATAACAGCACCACATGGGGTGTTTTATTCCCATTGGCTATTAATAGACACGTTGGCGTTTGGAGACGTCGGTGGTCTTGAGTAAAGCTGGTGAACTTGATCCCTTTAGAGACGATGACCACACACATACACACACACACACACACCTGCTGGATTAACACAACTCGAACCCAGTCAGGCTTGACAGAGCTCTTCTCTCTCTCTCTCTCTCTCTCTCTCTCTCTCTCTCTCTGTCTCTCGCTGCTGCTATTGTGCTGTAAATGACTTTAGGGGGAAAAAAGCCGTCAGGGAGGATTATTGAATTATGCCCGGACCGTTTCATATGAAAAGAGGTGGAATTATTCGCAGCTATCTCTATCCGGCTGCGTTCGGGTTATTTTTGTAGGGATCTCCAGCTGCACCCGGTTCTCAGAAGCCGCAGTAAATCCTGACGTTCTCTCTGTGACGGCGTGAGAGAAATAAAACTGTGTGCTAGAGGGAGAACTGAGAGCCCTGTGCACTAATGAACAGCCTCCCCATTAACCTAAATCTCCCCTAATGCCCTGTCATTACCCAGAGTGCATCATCAGACAGGAACGTCTATTATCAGACGGGCTGTGCACCTTTTACTTTATTGATGTTAATGGAATGGTGCAGGAAATGCAATATACTAATGCTTTATTATGGCTCAACATACTGTATACAGACTATTACTTAAAATGTCGAGTGGTCGAAACTAAGGTTTTTATTTCTTTACAGCTTTGTGCTGATATATATATATATATATATATATATATATATATATATATATATATATATATATATATATATATATATATTAAAAAAAAAAACCTGCAAAAAAAATTTAACCAATAACACAGTGCCCGTGTCCTACCTAGCATCGGCTAACTTACGAGCTTAGCTTGCACACTAGATTAGATTTATTATTCTCAGATCTTCAGAGATTTATTTTGTATTATATTTATTTTGAGTCGACTTTTCCGTTGTGATAGTGGTGCAGTGGAATTTAATGCCACGTTTGTTGTGCCTTGTAAGCGGCAATTTGCAAGTTGTAATGACGCCATTTTCCACGTTCAACGTGCGAAGTGGAAACAAAATGGACGCCTCCACGTGTTTCATTTGCTCTGTCAGAGCACGTAAAGCTCATAAAAAGCTACTTTAAGCGCATTTTTACAGTTACAGGCCTGAGTGGCTACGGGTTCTTTTCTACTGTAGTGAAGTTCAAATATTCATGCAATATTTTGGACTGAAATTGCAGCACAGCAACAACAGCAGACAATAGCGAGTAAAATTAGCGATAACTCTACTTTTCATGATTAACTTCTCAAAACAATATGGACAGTGTTATAGATTTAACCATGGACTGTGTCTGTGTCTGTATATTAACTGATCTAAAGCCAGTACTGCTTTAAACTCATTCAAAAGTAGAGAAGGGGAACTTGTTGAGCGGCCATGTTGATTTGACGTCATTCCGTAAACTGGGAAGGACCAGTTGAGAAGTTAAAATTTCAAGTTTTCTGTGACTTTTAGTGGCTGTAGGCAGGAAATTACAAGTCACAACCTCACCTTGAAAGCAGCATTATCCCTCGCCTTCATCTGTATCTGAAGAGAACAATGCGGCGGCTCTTTAGTGTTTTAGTCTGTCCAGCTCTCTCAGCTCCTCATCAAAGCTTCAGTGTTGACGCTAATACCATCGTCAGTGTTGTCACCCTCGTCGTAGGTGACGTAGCTCGCTAGCCGATCCGATCCTACGCCGTCGTACAGCTGCGTTGCATTCTGGGACTTTGAGTCCAGCGTTTGCATTTTAATAACATGTTAAAAGAAGTTTTGTTTTTAGTGTTATGTGTTATGTTTCAGATTGTTGACTTAGATTTAAATGTCTTTATAACTGTGCTAGCTGTGATGTCAGAGTCACACGTCACCGCTAACCTCTCACAGGAATAACAGAAATACATCACAGGCCAACAAACTAGCTCCAGAATCACTCACATATATTTCAGTATAAACAGATTAAACGTGTCTCAGTGTGGAGTTTTCCTTTAAAAGCAGCTGCCAAGACTGAAATCCATGTTATGCTGGAGTTACAGTAATCCCACTTTCTTGCTTTATGCATGATTTAGAAATGATTTCTATAAAGCCACAGGCTCGTTAAACACCCGGCTTCATTAGGATGATTGGCAGGATCACATGGCCGGGCTGTAACGTGCACCATGTGGTCTGAGGAGGTGGAAGGACATGTTTATTTAGTTTGCCGAGTCCTGCTCCTGGTGTGAACGAGACCAAATGTGCTGCTCCACCCGTCCTGATGGTGTTTTTTTTTTTCATTTCTTTTTTTTCTCCTGCCACTCTTTTCTACTCCCACTCATCTTCATTCTGCAGTTCTTTATTTCATAACCGTGCACAAACAAACTCGTCATGCTCCAGTGTGTCAGCTCTCTTTATTTCTTTCTGATTACACGAGATGTGAGAAATCTGATTAGGAGAATTCACTTTGCATTTTCGTGCCAGTGAAACCCGGAGCTGTCAGCGACTCATTTAACCGGCTGATAGATTTAATTTTTGCATGAACGCAACGTCTGTTCCCATGCATTTCCTTTTTTTTCCCCTTTTTTAAATGAGGAAGTCGTAGAGAATGAGGTCATTCGTTTTAATTAAGTTAAGAGCACAAAGCTGCTGCTTTTCACTCAGTGTCTAGAGAAAGCCATCCCCTTTTCTTCTGAGTGACTGACCGTGTCGTGTACGCTGATGACCGTCTCGTTTTGTGTCCAAAGGGGCAAGGAGACGCCTCTGCGAGAAGCACGGCCATGGAGGGCGACTGTCTCAGCTGTATCAAGTACCTCATGTTCATCTTTAACTTCTTCATATTCGTAAGTACCTCCTCTTTTTCATACACCTCTCCTCTTGTCTAGACTCTTATCCTCCGATCTACCTTTATACAGCTCGTTTGCTTCCATGAGGAATCCACAGAGAGGATCAGGACGATGATTTAGGCCGTGTTTGAAAGGCTTTATCACCTCCCGTTTTCTTAAGTGAAGTTAATAGCTGGTTTCTGGGGTTGGTTTGTGTGGCCAGCGGGTCTTGTTTTCTTAAAACCATATGTGGTTCAAAAGAGTCTGTAAAAAAAAAAGCCCAGAACAATCCATGTTGCCACCTACAATAAACTTTAAAACTATATCATGAGGAAGCACATTCATCTCCTGCCAAAGAATCTCGGGTTGGCCCACGAACTACAGCGCACTTCCTCTGCTCAGGGCTTTTTTTTTCTTGTTAGCAGTCTTGTGAACTTCCCTTTGCTACTCTAACGGCAAGAAAAAAAAATCTAAGTGTTAAGTCAAGTCATATGTACAGTGGACTATCGATGCTACTCAAAAGATCCTAACAAAATGATCTGAAAACAATAAAAATAGCGATTTAAATAGTGGCACCTAAGCTGTTTTTTTCGCTTCTTCTAAAATGAAATATTCGGGAGTTTTCAGGAGTTTTCCTAGGTCAGATAACACCATTTTGTCGTTTTAGCAGTAAAATGTAAGAAATTCTGACAGTCCATTTGCAATACTAGCTTACTTAAACTAGCTTCCTAACTAGCAAAGACCTTTTTAATTCTAGCTAGCTAGTGTATAAACTCAGGTTATCACTATAGTACAATGACTAGCCAGAAAAATCATGCTAACGTCAGAATTGTTACAGAGCGCAGCTGAATTCTGGATTCTGATTGGTCAGAAGGTGTTGATTAATTTTCTATAACAGCAGTTCTTACCGCAGTACATATCTAATACATTATTGTTTCTATAGTAACAGCTCATTCACAGGGACTTGTACGGCAGATGCTCCATTAATAATAAACGGAGTAAAAAACAAATAATCGTTGACCTGTAAGGAGACGTTTGTTATTTAACATTTATGGAAGGAGTCTCCAGTGTCAGTGCTTTGTAACAGTCAGAGGTAAAACTGTAACTTGTAGTTTTTTGACATCTTCAGGACAAAAGATGACACACAGACTCTTTATAGCTGCTATAACGTAAGTGAGAACAGGAAGTAACTCGTTTCATGGATAAATGGATAAAAATATGATGCGTCATTCTTTAATAAATCAAAAATGTCTATAATCTTTGGCAAGTTGCTCTGGTGTAAGAGGAATAAAACACTTTGGGATGTGCTGTTATAGAAAATAATCATCTTCATGGTGTTAACAGTGACTACGCTTCATCACACCATCCGGTTGTTGCGTGTTTTATTCCTAATAACGTTACTGTTTCTCTTCTCCGACAGCTCGGTGGAGCATTTTTACTCGGAGTGGGAATCTGGGTGCTGGTGGATCCTACAGGTTTCAGGGAGATCGTCGCAGCCAATCCTCTGCTCTTCACCGGAGTCTATGTGATCCTGGCCATGGGCTCCATGCTCTTCCTGCTCGGCTTCCTGGGCTGCTGTGGAGCCATACGGGAGAACAAGTGTCTGCTACTGTTTGTGAGTCCACTTCCTGTGTAGTGACTCTGAAATTCCTTTTCTGGGATCGGTACTATTGCTGAACGATATGATACAATAACAAAATAAGAATTTCATTGTACCAAAGTACATATGACAATAAAGATCTTGAATCTTGAAAATGACGACATGATTATCGATATTGTGATAAATTCCATCACAGTACACTTTTCTGAGATATTGTAGGTATTGTGATATCTTTTTAAAACATTTTAAAACTGATTGATTTGATGTTAGCATTTTTTAGTGTTTTATCTTTAAAATGTTCCAGAAGATTAAACATAAAAAGTATGACATCGTTCTTTAATTAATAAAAAATAATCATAATCATAGGAAAACAGCTGCGGTGTAAGAGGAATAAAACACTTCAGGATGTGCTGTTATAGGAAAATAATCACCTTTGGATTAGTAACATTAATTCTGCTTCATTACTTCACTCCGTTGTTGATTATTTTTCTATAACAGCACCACATACAGTTCTTTATTCTTTATGTATCATGCATATAAGTGAAAAGTGCATATAAATAAATGGTTCATTCGGAATCAGTCGGAATTCATTTGTTTGGATTTGGTGAACATGTTTGGATGAAAAAAATATAAAATGTCACTCTTGATTCAGTAATAAATAAGTGATAATAATAATAATAATAATAGTAATAATAATAATAATAATAATAATAGGTGTCTCTTTCCTGCTTCTTTTTTTGTGCAGTTCTTCCTGCTCATCCTTATCATATTCCTGGCAGAGCTCGCCGCGGCCATTTTGGCCTTCATATTCCGGGAGCATGTGAGTATCCGAGTCTACCATTCATCATCAGATTATTTTATTTGCGCCGTAATATACCTCCTTGGTCGCTAATCGTATTCCTGCATCAACAGCTCACCAGAGATTATTTCACCAAGGAGCTGAAAGCACATTATCAAGGCAGCAACAACACGGACGTCTTCACCACCACCTGGAACACCATCATGGCTACTGTAGGCTAAATGATTCCATTACATATGTTTATGCTCTGTAATAGCGTGCTGTGGTGCTAACGCTCGTGTTATCGCGTCTCATGGTGCAGTTTGAATGCTGCGGCGTGAACAGCGCCGATGATTTCGATCAGCAGAGCCTCTTCAGACACCTGAACCCCGGCAGAGCCGTTCCTGAGGTCTGCTGCCTGAGGAACGAGCAGCTGATGAACGTGGACGAGTGTCTCAGGGGCAACATGCCCTTCCGCATCAAGGTTAGCATCCTGCGTTTCATCAAAACCATTGCATAATCAATGCGAAATAATGTTTAATATGTCCGAAAAATGTCCCAGAACATATTCTCAATAAAAAAAAAAATCGGGATTTATGAATATGCATGAATATGCAAATTTGGAAACACCCCATATCCTCCTGCCATCCTTGCTAGTGTAACATCGCTAACATAGCTAACTTAGTTTATCATTTTCTCACTGATTTAATTAACATTAGCAAGATTTATCAAAACATAATGTTACCATAGCAACCACGATTTGGTTCGTCTCTGATATTAGCAACATTAGGAAGCCATCTTAGCATACAGGTAATGTGGGTTAAAGTTTTCAGGTGCCACATCAACATCGTCGTAATAATTTGCATATCAGGTATGATTGGTCCAAAGCCTTGGATCTTACTTACCAAAATCAGTTCGTATTTCAGTGGGACAATGTGATGCTTATATCATAGCGCTGTTGAATTCTGGATTGTGATTGGTCAGAATCCAGGTGTTGATTAATTTTCTATAACAGCAGCTCTGACAGTCACACAGCTGCAAATCACAGGTTTATTTTAATGCGCTCTTTATAGCTGCTATAAATACGTGACTGATAACAGGAACTAACTTGTCTCACAGATGTTCTACAACATTAAATGTAGCTCTAAACAGATAAAAAGTATGATATATCATTCTTTGTTGGCAAGTTGCTGTGGTACAAAAGGAATAAAACATTACAAGACGTGCTGTTATAAGGAAAATAATCAACTTCCGTGTGGTAACAGTAACTCCGCTTCATCACGTCACTCCATTGCTCGTTATTTTCCTATAACAGCATGACACTGAGTGTTTTATTCCTTAGATATTGTATCCTTGTGTTATTCTGAAGTCTTCTGAAGTCTTGACTCGGATGTGTATTAGATTTTTGGATGAGGTCATCGGGAAAAGTCCTGCCAAAGACACATAATTCCGTCCTCTGTTTTAAACAGGGCTGTTACTCGGCTGTGGTGGATTACTTCGAGGCGTACATCTACATGGCCGGAGCTCTCGCTATCGTCGTCCTGACCATAGAAGTAAGATCACGATCCTGATTTCATTCCTGAAAGACATTTTACATTGTGCAGCTGCTGCTCTAAACACGCCATGGTTACGCCGTTTATTGTGTCTCACTGCCACCTGGTGGACAAAACAGGAAGTGAATCTTCTTTGTTTCAAAGTTTTTTTTTAATTCTTACTTTGAGTTGCGATAATTGAATTCTAAAATGATGTGTTAATTAACAAAAAACTTTTATGTTGGTTACGATTTTAACAAAACATTTTGTTAAAGGTGAAATAGTCTATTTTTTTCCCTTACACTCCTGGAAAAAAAAAAATGGGCCAAGCCCAAAATGGCAAAAATATTAAGGTTTTAATGGTCTTATCAACAAATCACTGATCAGGAAATTAGCAAGAATGAAACAAATACTGTAGATCTCTCCCTGCTCTATCAATCCTCGTTCATTTATGAGCTTGTTATCAGGCTCTTGATGGGCTGCACCAGGTTTGGCAGACAACCAAATAGTGACTAATCTTTTAAGAAAAAAAAAAAAATCCCACAAGACATTTGTGGAAAATTTTGTACACCCAGACATGTGTTGGTTTGAATTTTACATCAAACATTTTAATCATATCATGATTTTACCTTTGCGTACAAGAAGACTATAGAAGTGAATTTCCCTGTTTCTAGCTTTTCCCCAAACGAACAGTTCACTGCAGCAAAAGGAAACCAGCAAATGGAGGCACAGAAGCTCTCAGGAGTGCATCTGTTTCATTCCTGCTCATTTTCTGACCAATGATTTGATGTTAAGACCATTAAAAGCTTAATATTTTGCCAGGTTTTTTTTGCCCAGGAGTGTACTTGTACCTGGAAGATATGTAGAACAACAAACAAACAAACAAACAAACAAAAAAACGTGTTAAGCCGTGGCCTCAGCAAAAGTGTATTCAGTGGCTGAGAAACCCCTGTTTGAATGCGCCTCCTGTCAGTCATTTTATAGACTTTACTCTCAATGTAGATCCAGGGGGCGGAGCTTCATCAATACCTACTTCAGTCTTACCTAATGTACCTTTAACATGTTCATATGAAGGAGAAAAATGAGACTACTATAACTACTAGCAAGCAGGATGACCATGTGATAAATCACACTATGGACTCCAGTTAATTTGTTGTCATGTTCACATTACTGCTTTTTTGGGTTGCATGATTGTCATGCAGTTAAAGTAATGTTTGTGTAATGAAATGTTTTTGTAGGCTGTTAAAAATCTGACCCCTGTGTTAAATACAACACACTGGATTTAAAGCTGTAAATTTAAGTTCTGCGACATCTTCAGGACAGAGGAGTTTACGCTTTGTGACAAAAGGTGACAAAAGACGACAAGCTGTGTTTTTTTTTGTTTTATTAACTTGAGATCTCTACTCTGATATTTCATCATTTGTCAAGGATTATACTTAATTTGAATAAATTTATAATTATTTCTGAGCAGTTACACATTTATATATTTCGATTTCAGTGACAACAGCAAGTGACATTTGAACTGAGAGTCTCTCAATTCTATGCAAATTGGCTATAATGCCGTAAAGCAACAAATCCAAATGATTGGCTCAAATGATTTCTTAGACCAATCCTATGGTGCGTGTGGTCCGCCTTTTCTTCAATTCCCCACTCACAACTTTAGTTCCTACCTGCAATTTGTTCCCATTTACTGTTTGATGTGCAGAAATGGTAGAAAAACTTACGACCGTAGTTTCATCATATCCTGTCTTATATGGCCTCTTGTTAAACGTGTAAAGAGGTATCATTACGAAGAAAAATAAAGTTTGCCAAGAAGTAGCAGAGGTCTTTAGTGCCTCTGGGGAATGTACGTAGCTAGTAATGTTAGCTTGATTTGCTAAAATGAGAACAAAGCTAGTACGAAGCCGAGCACGTAACATATAAATCAAACAACCAATTTTCACACTGATAATTTAAATTATTTAAATTTAAGTTATTTAAATTGTGTTTAACTAGCTAGCTTTAGAAGCTGTATCTATACAGCTACTACTGTTTCTCGTTGAAACTAAAAACAACAACAACAACAACAACAAAACGCTGGACAGGCCACGCCCACAAGCGATAAGCAACACAAGTAACTTTTTGCTTTTTTAGTGTGACTTTTTGTTTTTTAGGTTTAAAACATGTCTTAATCTTACTACAACTTCATACGTACTTAACATCCTAATAATGTTCTGTGTTAGCTAGGAAGGTGTGTTTAAAAAAGAAAAATAAAAGAAAAACATTGTTTTAAACTTGTCTTATTTTAAAGCGTGTTTGTTGTGGGTTACAGTGTTTGGTCCTTGTTCCTAATTCAGTACTTTTTCTTTGTTTTTTTTCCTCCTCAGCTCTTCGCGATGGTGTTCGCCATGTGTTTGTTCCGAGGGATCCAGTAATCCATCCATGTTCTACAGAAGGACATTTCAAAAGACAAATGGCTCAAAAAGAAGACACGCTTGTATATACGTCGTCTCTCTGTTTCTGAGGTGCCCACAGTGACCAAATTGTACAGCTGGATCTTCCCTGGTTTTGTGAAACGAAGGAGAAAATAGAGCGTAAAATTTCACTCCAGTGGTGACATCGTGTCGTGTTGCAGCCCTTTAACACGGATAGAGGAAGAACTTGCACTGACGTCTGAATGGATATTTATAGAGGACAGTTCATGTTTATACGGAATTAAATACACGTTTTACCTTCTTCACCACTGCATCGAGCCACACTAAAACTCTTTTCACAGTGTGTGTGTATGTGTGTGTGTGTGTGTGTGTGTGTGTGTGTGTGTGTGTGTGTGTGATCAGAAGCCTACATCTTCTATATTGTAAAGTGTTGTGTATTGCAACTGTGTATATTTTATGTGATTTTAGTAATGTGTTGTATGCATTTGTACTTATATTCCTGATATCTGTTATATGTGACACTGATTGGTATTAAAAAAAAACAAAAAATGAAAGATGGCATGATGTATGCTTCCTTCCTTCATGATAGACTTTACACTAAACAATACACTAAACATTCAGTTCGGCGCTGTTGAATTCTGGATTCTGATTGGTCAGAAGGTGATTAATTTTCTATAACAGCAGCTCCGACCGCAGTTTATATTAATGCGCTAATGATACGGTGAAGTTTTCTGTAAGGAGTCATTTCTTTAACATTTATGGAAGGAGTCTCCAGTGTCAGCGCTTTGTAATAGTCAGATTTAAAGCTGTAAATTTAAGTTTCGTGACATCTTCAGGACAGAGGAGTTTACGTTTTTCGGTTTCTCAGTAAGAAAAGATGACAAGTTGCGTTTTTTGGTCTTATTATCTTCAAGAGAGAGAGAAAAAAGACAGGCTAGTGATGGAAATAGTGTTTATAGCTGCTATAACGTAAGTGAGAACAGGAACTAACTTTGCAGTAAACTATAAATGGATCAAAAGTATGACACGTTGATCTTTAATCCATTAAATTGTTAGTGTTAGTGTTGTGCAAATTGCTGTGGTATAAGAGGAATAAAACACTTAGAGATGTGCTGTTATAGGAAAACAATCAACTTTGGAGTGTTAACAGTAACTCTACTTCATCACACCACATTTTTGTTGATTAGTGTCTTGAGATCTCTACTCTGATATTTCATCATTAGTCAAGGATTATACTTAATTTGAATAAGTTTATGATTATGAGCAGTTGCACATTTATATATTTCGACACCTGTTTTGATTATTATATTGTTTTCGACATATATTTCACACGTGTTGATTATTTTCCTATAACAGCATGACACAGAGGTTTTCATTCCCTGTTTTACTTTTCATAGATAAGATTAGATTGAAGCTAAGGTCTGTTTACGTTAGCTTGTTTTTGTATTTTTTTGGAATTTGTATCATTCTTATTCATGCTAATTCCTATTATGTGAATTAAAATTGAAGTGTCTTGAGATCTCTACTCTGATATTTCATCATTAGTCAAGGATTATACTTAATTTGAATAAGTTTATGAGTGTTTCTGAGCAGTTGCACATTTAGCCCATGTAGACCACTGATCTCAAGAATTTAGCTCTGTCAAAATCTCGATAATGCATTTATTTATATTTACATCAAGCAGAAAATGTATGAGGTTTGTAACAAAGCGCATTTTGTGAAAAACATAAAGCGAGGTATAGCTAGTTTTATCAGGCTAGTCACACATGTCTCCATAGACTCGCAGTGATTTAGCAATTCATGCCCTCTCCAATATGGCGGACGCGTTGACGTATTGTCCTAGCTAGCATCAGTTGCTAATCCGGTGTCTACTGTATACCTGATGCCTGTACAGCAGGAGGCGATACGTTCGGAAAAACTGGATTTTTTCCCCTTTATTTCCTTGAAGCTGTTCCCTTTTCACGGAATACTCACCACTGACATGCTAAATATATAAACGAGACAGTTTATACTGTCGTTTTGTCTGTAATTTTATTAAAATAATATGAATTAATTTCTCTACGACGTTGTTAAAGCCGCAGTGACGAGACGAAGCTAAGGTAGGCTAAGCTAAGTTTGTTTAGCTAGCTAGCCAGCTAACTGTTTATAACACGTAAAACATAAATAAAGTTAGTGGTTCGGTTAGTAGGTTATATTCGAGAGTTAAATTGTGAAACTAGTTACCAAAATAACCAGTAAATTACATTTAATAATGACATTTTGATTACATTTGGCTTGTCTGTAGTCTGTAGTTAGCATGCTAGCTAGCTAAGATACAAGCTATGAAAATGATGATAACGGATTAAATTTTTAAAATTAAATGAAATAAAATGAAATTAAATTCGTACATAAGAATTTATTATTAATGTTTGTGGAATCATCTGATTGTAAGTGATATAATTTGTATAACGAGCTATAAAATTATTTAAAATGAAATAAAAATTAAGTTAAATAATAAAATGCAAAATAAATTAAATGACTTGAATTCTAAATTTTTACATTTTAATTTTTAGAAAATAAATATTACGTTTTATTTTGTAGCTAATGAACTGTTTGTGCATCAAAAACATCCCAGAAATAAAACGGTGTGAAAGGCTTTATTTATTTATTTATTTATTTATTTATTTATTTATTTATTTTAAACAAACTAATTAATTAATTAATTAAACTTGCTTTAATTTATGTTTATAGACAGGTTTTAAAAAATAAATGTCTCTCTATTTTTCTTCCCAAATTGATCATTGTGTCAGTTCTTTATTTCTCTTTCATTCTTTCTTATTTATTTATATTATTTCTTTAGAATTATTTATGCATTAATTTGCTTATTTATGATTTCTCATTGGTTTCCTATTTATTTATTTGTTTGTTTGTTTACTCTGTCTTGCTTTCTTGTCTCTCTGTCTATCTCTCTGTTTATCTGTTTACTTGTTTATTTATTCACGTGTTTGTTTGAGTAACTGTTTGTCGATTACTGACTTAAATTTTTTGTCTTTCTTATATTCCTCGATACGACACTCAGGATCGGATCAGTAAATTCCGATTTAATGCACTTTACCTTTTTTAGGGAATAAGGAGAAGAGAATAGGGAGTAGGGAATTCACGGAAGGGAATGGGGAATACAGGGAAGAGAATAGGGAATACAGGGAAGGGAATGGGGAGTAGGGAATACAGGAGAAGAGAATAGGGAGTATGGAATACAGGGAAGGGATTAGGGAATACAGGGAAGAGAATAGGGAATACAGGGGAAGGGATTAGGGAATACAGGGAAGAGAATAGGGAATACAAGGGAAGGGATTAGGGAATGCAGGGAAGAGAATAGGGAATACAGGGAAAGGGATTAGGGAATGCAGGGAAGAGAATAGGGAATACAGGGGAAGGGATTAGGGAATACAGGAGAAGAGAATGGGGAGTAGGGAATACTGGGAAGGGAATGGGGAATACAGGGAAGGGATTAGGGAATACTGGGAAGGGAATGGGGAGTAGGGAATACTGGGAAGGGAATGGGGAATACAGGGAAGGGAGTAGAGAATAAGGAGACGAGAATAGGGAGTATGGAATACAAGGATGGGAGAAGGGAATATGGATTAGGGAATAAGGAGAAGGGAATATGCAGTAGGGAATATAGATTAGGGAATACGCAGTAGGGAGAAGGGAATAAGGAGTAAGTCACTATTTGAGACTCATCCCTATTCAGTGTGTGTGTGTGTGTGTGTGTGTGTGTGTGTGTGTGTGTGTGTTTCAGCGCTTTGTACTCAGGATGTGTGCGTCGGTGAAATACAGCTCTCGCGGTCCGGCTCTCATCCCTCGCATGAAGACCAAACACCGGATCTACTACATCACCCTGTTCTCCGTGGTCCTGCTGGGTTTAATCGCCACCGGAATGTTCCAGTTCTGGCCTCATTCCATCGAGTCTTCCGCGGAGTGGACTCTGGACCGCCGCAGCGTGCACGACGCTCCGCTGGTCAAACTGCCCGCGTCCAGCCCCATTCCCGAGAGAGGAGACCTGAGCTGCCGCATGCACACCTGCTTCGACGTCTACCGCTGTGGCTACAATCCCAAAAACCGCATCAAGGTGCGTTCGGGAACGATCCGGAATCCTGCGTTCGTTACTTACGTGTAGCGTTAACGTAAACAAATCATTTAAAAATTATTTTATTATTATTATTATTATTATTATTATTGTTTTAAATTTATTTACAAATGACGTGATTATAATCATCTCACATCACGCATAAATTATTAAAATAAAATTAAATTCCAAGTGAAAATAAAATGTTTATTTAATTTCAACTAAAATATAAAATTTTAACTAGATTAAAAATAAAATAATTAAAAAAATTTAAATAAATAAATCAAACTGAAGTCAATTCAGTAAAATTACACTGGAATTGAAGATGAATTTAAAATTGAAATTAGATTTAAAATGTGAAAAATGAAATAAAAAAATTAAGTAAATCAAAATAAATTATAAAAATATTATAATTTATATATTTATAAAAATATGTATTTATAAATATATATATAAATTAAATTTTAATTTCTGCATAAAAATTAAGATAAATCAGCACTTAAAAAATAAATTAAAAGTGCATTATATTAAAATTACATTATTTTAAAATTAAAATTGATCTTTAAATAAAATAAAGCCGTTATAAAGGTAAATAAAAAGTAATTTAAAAGGAATTCAACTAAAACTGCATTAAAAATTTATAATAACATTAAAATTTTTGAATAAAAAATTAAATGATAAATTTCCAGCCTGTCATTGTAAATAAGAATTTGTTTTTAATAGTTTTGTCTTTTAAAAGTTTAAATTAAAGGTTTTAAAAAAATTCTTATTTAAGATTATAAATGTCGATAATTCAGACTTTTTTATTTTAATAAATATCACATTAAAAAAAGATGATTAAGAAGTAAAATGAGTTAAAATACATTATTTCTAAAAAAACAAACAAAAAAGCAAAAAAAAAAAAGAATTAATAATAATAATAATAATAATGATGACATTTTATTAGAAGTAATTGTTAAGAACTTGCTGTTTAAACCTGTGTGTGTGTGTGTGTGTGTGTGTATATATGTGTATATATGTGTGTGTGTG
>CM040464.1:1729391-1740165 GCA_022758105.1 Pangasianodon gigas | reverse complement strand
TGGAAGGAGTCTCCAGTTTCAGAGGTGAATCTGTAGCTTTAAGTTTTCCGACGTCTTCAGGACTGAGGAGGTTTTTTATTTTTTGGCTTCTTTGTGGTTCAAGACAGAGAAAAACAGAGCGGCAGTGGTGAGGGAACGAAGGTTTATAGCTGGTATAGCGTAAGAAGAGAGAAAACTTGCTTCGTGGACGTTCAGGAACGTCAAACGTAACTGTAAACGGATAAAAAGTATGGTGTTGTTTGGTAATTATATGAATAATACGAATGGACAATTAAAAAAATTGTAATCGTAGGCTGCGATGTAAGTGGAATAAAACACCTGGAGATGTGCTGTTATTGGAAGCAGTAACTCCAATTCATCGCTGATTATTTTACTAGAACAGCATGACACACAGATTGTAGTGTGTGTGGCTTTAATAGCGTAAAAGCAGGATTTAGTCCTGGAGGATCGAATTCCAGAGCAGTTTAATGATTTCAGTCCTTTAACACACTGAATAAACGTGGTAATTAACCGCTGAGTCGAATCAGGTGTCTCCGCGAGCTCTAAAATCACGGAGCTGTGCTGCTGCAGTCCGCGACTGGATCTGACTAAATCCCGAGCTGTCATGTGAAGTTTAATCCAGTGAGAAGTTATGACCTCTGTTCCGCTGCGCTAACATCCCCATCTGTGCTTCTTCATAACGTGTCTCCCTCAGTGAAGCGTCGGGGAAATAATCGTTTCAGACAAGCCGCGGCCAAAAATAACACGAGACTGTTTTTTTTTTCCCCTACTGCCGTACATAAAGTTTTATCAAAACATGTTCGCTAAATTACTACAGCTACATTTTATCCTATATGAGTGCTGTTTAGTATAGACATAAATTAAGTTAAATCACCTTCCTTAATTTGTTCTGATGTTTTTTTTTATTATGTGCTGAAATTACTTACGAGTTCAAGCACACTTGCTGTCTCCGTGAAAACTCCATCCTGAGACATTAAATATGTTTATATTTAAATATTTCTGATGTGTTTAGTGCCGTATGTTTGTTATTCCTGTAAGAAGTTAGAAGTAGTGGAGACGTTGCTGCAAACGCTGGACTCAAACTCCCAGAATGCACTGCAGCTATACGACGACATAGACTCGACTCGGCTAGTTAGCGATTTCCGACATTGACGGCGGTATCAGTGTGAAAGTTGAAGTTTCAGAAGCTGATCTGTTTGAATGCGTGTACCAGATGAGGAGGCGAGAGAGCTGGACGGGCTAAAACACTAAAGCGCCGCCGCATCACTCACTTTAAGTAGAGGTAAAGCGAGGGAGAAATCGCACTGCACTACTGTCAGCAGCTAGCCCAACGGCATTGTGGGTAATATAGGAAACCGTTAGTTGAAGTAAAAATAGACTAACAACAAAAACAAGTTGATATAAGATGATCACGTCAATTATAAAGATTAATATGCAAATCGTTCAGGGTGGATTTTATTTTTCCTTTAATAGAGCACTCAGATTAACTAGAATTTTAAATCTTATTCCTGATTCTCTTTATTAAAGAGCTCATATTAAAAATAAAAAAAGACTTGCACTTATATAAAGTTTCCACAACATTATGGAGTGCTATTACAGATTTTTATTTAAAAGGAAATATCTCAGTTTGAATGTTATTATGAATTTTTATCATCTAAAATTTTGAATTTGATGGTTTGCAAAAGAGCAATCTAAAATCCAAAGCTGAATTTCTTGCTTAAGGGTGTGTGTGTGTGTGTGTGTTTTGATGTTTATTGAACATTTATGGAAGGAGTCTCCAGTGTGAGCGCATTGCAAAAGTTCCCAGAACAGGAAATTGTTCAGGACAGAGGAGTTTATGCTTTCAGGTTTCTGGGTAAAATTGACAAAGTATGTTTTTGAGAGAGCGAGAGAGAGAGAGAGAGAGTGTGGATGGTGAGGGAATGAATGTTTATCGCTGCTATAACGCAACTAAGAACAGGAAGTAGCTTGACTTGCGGACTTTCCACAGCGTTAATTATAACAATAAACCTTTAAATTCAAAATGAAGTACACACATAATAATTAAATTACAAATAAAAAAAGAAGCTTTCTATTTTTCCCTCTTTAATTCACATTTTGTAGATTCACCTAACAATGCTTGAAGTTTAATATAGGGGATAACAAAGTAAACATTTTAACGTTTTTAAATAAGATCCGATTGGACAAGAGGAGGAGTGTGTTCTGCGATTACCTGGAGGTTACTGAGCCACTGATTTTTAGAAATTTTAGAAATCATAGTTGTGAAATTGAAGCGTTTTAAATTTCTTTTTCGAAAGTCAAATCTGTTTAAAAATCGGTTAATTTCAGATCATATGTATGCAAATAAGCGTACAAATAAAATAAAATAAATAAAAAAACAGACATTTGCATTTAACCCTTTAATGAATACATGAATGATTTTTTTAAAAAAAAATCCAAATACTCCAAATATTTTTAAATTTCTTAAAATCATGGATCATATGAATTGAACATGTTAATATCATTTATATTAAATATTCACATCTACAATATTTAATGCACGTGACAAGAATTATATTAAAAAAAAACATTTTAGAATATAACAAAATATACCTATGTTATAGATGTAAGAAATGTACATGGTTAGAGGTGCAGCTGATTTCAGGGGAAAAAATGAAAATATTCTGCACTGAGAAAAGCGAATAGTCCTGAGAGCAGCAGAACAATACGCAGGTTAAAGGACATGAAAGGGTTAAATTCAAATATTTAATGTGATGATTAAAATCTCCAAGGCAGAGATAAGAGTTTAGGGACGCAGGGTGCTGATTCTTATTCCACCAACAGAGGGCGCAGGCGTCAATCATCCACCCAATGATGTGTTATATTCTTGTGTGTGTGTGTGTGTGTGTGTGTGTGTGAGAGATGGTCCCTTGTTTACCAGAGGTTGCATGTTTCGTAGATCCCTTTGCACCCACTTTATTTAAAAAAGTGCGGTCTGCTCCTCTTTTTTATTGTCGACTGTAATTTGCGGCGCCCCGACCGATCGTCACAGCGCTTCAAAACGGTTCGACTCGTGCGAAAGAAAAAAAAAAAAAACCTCTGTACGCAGTAGTCATATGCATTTATAGCAGGAAACCACCACGTTTTTTTTTTTTTTTTTTTTTTTTTTTTTTTTTTTTTTTTTTTTTTTTTTTTTTTTTTTTTTTTTTTTTTTTTTTTTTTTTTTTTTTTTTTTTTTTTTTTTTTTAAGGAGGCGCTGTTGATTTTTAGGTCAAACAATTTGTTAGCTACGTGTTAAACAGCTGCTTCTCGGTTAACATCGGTTTCTCGGCAATCTTCTACAAAGTGGAGCGGAGCAGACCGAGACCCCCCTCCGAGCGTAACACTTTTTAGATTAGATTAGATTAGATTAGAGGTTTTTTTTTTCTGTTTCAGAGAAGTTTTATAGTAATATTAGTAATGAGAGAGAGGCGATATCCGGGTGTAGGCCTGAGTGTTTCCATCACAACGAGGCACTTGTTTTAAAATAATGAAAAGTAATACAAAAATAATGCAGAAAGATTTATTATTGTGGCATAATAACAATAATAATAATAATAATAATAATAATAATAATACCAGAGTGACTATTGGACATTTTTCTTTCAGAGTTATTTAATATAATACAGTAAATATTATGGATTTATTTTTATTTCTGTTACCTCAAGTGATAAGAATTCACATTTTCCCCTGGCACTTTGGTGTTTTAACTATCACAGAAGAGCCGTCCATTATCTTCCTTCTCATGCAAATGCATCTCATAAAAATTCCTCCTGGCGTTCGAGTGTGAGAGGGATTCGGAGCTTCGAGCTCGATGGGTACGTTTTTTTTTTTTTTTTTTTTTTTTTTTTTTTTTTTTTTTTTTTTTTTTTTTTTTTTTTTTTTTTTTTTTTTTTTTTTTTTTTCCTGTTCTTCTTCTTTCTCTCTGCCTTCTTCCCGGTTGGAAAGGAAACTTTCATCACGGCCCTGATTTATGGGCGTCCACGCTTCGCTCGACCCCCTCCCTCGGGATCGCAAAGTCTTTCTCAGTCCTCTTCCCTTCTCCATAAAAAGAAAAGCTGTTTTTGTGTCGTTGTATTTCTTTTCGGCGTTTAAGGCCCGAGAGCCGTAGGGGCTGAGGACGGAACGGGACGGGACGGGGAGGGAGGGAAGGAAAGAGGAGAGAGAGAGAGAGAGAGAGAGAGAGAGAGAGCTTCTACTAATGCAGAGCTCTCTGTAGACCATATGACAACAAACACGCCAGTCAATAAAACCGAAAATGTGCTCGACGATCGGAGGGAAGCCGCCGACAGAGCGAATGGAGCTCGCTGACAGAGAGACGAGATCGTTTCTCTCAGAGTCTTCCGAGTTTTCCGTGTACACTTTTATCGCTTTCACAGCGAGGCTCTTGTTTTTCCTCATGAGGGGAAAAAGGAAATTGTATAACCTCAAGCTACTGAAACATTTTCTCTTGATTTTTTTTAAAGCCAGTATTTAATATCTTTGTAAATGTAATTCTTCCCCTAATTCTTTCTCTCACTCTGATTGATTTATGATATGACAGGAGCTGTAAACTCGCCTGGGAGCGTTTATCGTGTTGCTAAGGAGCGAGCGATGTGACAGAAAACATCATTGCGGTATATGAAGACATTTCTGCGATAGGTGGTGTGTGTAATCAGTAGTGCCGCATTTTGAAAATAAACTTCTTTGAAGTGAGTTTGATGATGGATTTTTTTGATAAGGAGGGAAAAAATCTAAAAAATGTTTTAAAAAAACAGGAAAGAGAGGCGTGCGAGTAACGAATGCGTTCTCATTTCTTATTCAGAGTAAAATATTATATAATTTTCACTTGAAATTTTTTTATATATATCGTAAACTGAGCAGTTGGTGGATCATTTCCGTTTATGTGCACGTTATGTACAGAATAAAACACTGTGTGTCGTGCTGTTGTAGTAAAATAATCAACAACGGTCTGGTGTGATCATCCAAAAGTTGATTATTTTCCTAGAACAGCAAATCCACAAGGCTTTTATTCCTCATATATGACAGCAATTTACCAAAGATTACAATTTTTTATTTATTCAAGAACGGTACGTCATACTTTTTATCCGTTTATAGTTACATTTGAAAGTTGTTAGTTCCAGTTGTCGCTTACGTTATAGCAGCTATAAACCGTTGTTCCTTCATCAGCCTTTTTTTTCTCTTAAAAAAAATTGTCTTTTGTTATTGAGAAACCGCAAAAAGCGTAAACTTCTCTGTCCTGAAGATGGCGTAAAACTTATTTATTTATTTTTTTTACTCTGACTGTTACAAAGCGCTGACACTGGAGACTCCTTACAGAAAAATTCATCATTATCGCTGTTGTTTTTAAATATTTTCTAGATTTTATATATACATTTAGATATTTTGTAGTAGAATTGTTTTTTTTTTGTTTGTTTGTTTTGTATTTTTTTTTTTTGTTTTGCATGCTTTTGCATGTCTTTGTTTGAGGACAATAATAATAATAATAATAATAATAATAATAATAATTTTTAAAAATCCTGAACAATATGTCTAACTCATAACTTGAAATCTGTACAAAGCAAAACTAAAATAATAATAAGACATGTGGAATAATTTATTGTTTATTGCAATTGTTAGACATGTCATCATTATCATGAGATAATCCTGCGTACCTAAATATGTCCTGAAATATATGAAGTGTGTGTGTGTGTGTGTGTGTGTGTCTGTGTTTATTAAGGAGTTATAAAGTTCTTGAAAGTGCACAGATAAATTTACTCTAAGGGTACGATCCTGTCCAACCCCATGATTTAGTTACATTAATACAGCACTATAGTAATTTATGACACGTACGTGACTTACATCAGCGCTGTTAGAGTGGCCGGATTCTGATGAGGAATAACGCGGCTTGACCTTTGACCTCGAGCTCAGGTTTTGGAGCTGCAGAGTCGAGTCTGCGCCACTTCAGGGGGAAAAAAACAAAAAGGTTGAAAGACTGATGGGCCGAAGAGCTCGTAACCATCCAGAATGTTCCCTGCAGTCATGTCACCGGGTTTTAATGATGCTGAGCTGCCTTTGAAAGTGTTGTGGAAGGTCAGAAAGGCACCAGGAGGATTCTGGGAGTGTGGAGGGAGACGGAGGAAGCGTCGTATGTGCGATGTGGCGAAAATCCCGACCCTTCCGACGCGGAAAAGTGCAGTGGAGAGGTTAATCAGGTCGGGAAGTTCTCCGATGTAAACGTAAACACACCTGATGTCAACAAAATGGCGGCGCACACACACACACACACACACACACACACACAGCATTAAAAAGATTCCCTGTTACATTATTTTCTACTCAGTTTTACTTGACGTGTAGCTTTTGTGTTGTGAAAATGTGTTTTATACGACACAGCGCAGTTCAATTCTTGAATCCGATTGGTCAGGTTCAGGCTGTAACATGAACGACAGGTTAATATTAATGTGCTCGTTATTGTTTCTATGGCAACAGCACATACAGCGGATGCTCTGCATAATCTCAGACTAACAATAAACGGATTTATAAAATGTGTTGTTGCTTAAGAAAGTAAAACATTCAATTGTCGATGTGGTGCTTTCTGTTTTTTTTGTTTTGTTTTGGGTTTTTTTGGTTAGGGGATGTTTATTGAACATTTATGGAAGGAGTCTCCAGTGTGAGCGCTTTGCAAAAGTTCCCAGAACAGGAAAATTGTTCAGGACAGAGGAGTTTATGCTTTCAGGTTTCTGGGTAAAATTGACAAAGTATGTTTTTGAGAGAGAGAGAGAGAGAGAGAGAGAGTGTGTGTGTGTGTGTGGATGGTGAGGGAATGACTGTTTATCGCTGCTATAACGCAGCTAAGAACAGGAAGTAGCGACTCGCGGACGTTCCACGACGTTAATTATAACAATAAACCTTTAAAAGGCGTGATGTGACGTCCATTAATAAATAATAACACACGCCAGATTATTATAAATTATCCAAAAAAAAGTACTTTCATGCAGAAATAATTCATAAATTCAGAGATTAGCCGTACAAGTATTACCTTGCTCTGGGCATTCCCAAATTCCAGGTCGGAATTAGGGAAAACCGACTTTCCGAGTTCTGACTACGATGAATTGCGGCATTAGAACTTTTACTCTTTTTGTTTCCTTGAATGTTGGTGTATCAGTCTGCTGTAGGTGCGTAACAATACATCGTGATACGATACATCGCGATGTAAAAATGTGACAATCGTGCGTAGTGGAAATGCAATCTGTCCAACCCGTAGTGTTAAAGTATACAGAGAGCGCACGCTGGTCACATGACCGCGGTCTTTCATGAAGAACCTGCGCCGTTACGGAGATGGGAATCGTCTGCACTTGGGAAGTGACCTCTGGATCGCAGCATGTTATAAACTGTTATAAACTGTTATAACTCTTCAGTAGCTTTCACATGCTCTGCGAGTTGATCTACTGCGTTCTACAGTCTGCGAGAAAGAGGCTAAGGAATTTATTTATTTTTAACGTATGGTGAACCTGTAGTACGTTTTGTTTACGTTATTAAATCTCTGTAGCTATTTTTAAATTTATTCACCGTTTTATCCAGACATTGTTTATAATTCAGAACAAAATTGAGGCTTTTCAGTCCTAATTTTCTTCAGTTAAATTTCTTTAAAAATATTCGGAGAAATATTCTGAGAATATCGAATTGAATCGAGTCGTGAGCGAAGTGTATCGTTACACCCTTTAGTCTGCAGTCTTTATCGCTACCTAATGATCTTGTTGAACGTTATGTTCTGTGTTGATTGTCAGGCTCGCTGGTTCTGGGACGCGTACTTCAGCTCCATGAAGGCCATCGGATTGACCACGCTGCAGATCATCAACGATCGCATTTACCCCTACGCAGCACGCACGTACGAGCAGTGGAACAACCCTCCGGTCGTGGTGAGTAAATACACAGCACCAAGATTCACAATTATCATCTTTATTTTGTATACGCTTTATGCAAAATAGCTTTCTTTTGTTTTTCTTTAACGGAGTCGGCTCGTGCAAGAGGCCCTGATATCAGTTCATCTACTGCAGTAATAATAATAATAATAATAATAATAATAATAACAACAATCATCATCATCAATTATTAAGTAACGACATGGGCATAAGCATAAGAGAGAGGAATAAGCAAATCATAAAGATATTTATAAAAAAAACCAAACATTTAAAATGGAAAAAATGATAAAAATTTTTAAAAGAAGTTAGAAGTTGTGAAATAAGTATTAAAATTGAATAAATAATAAAACTAAAATAAAAAAAAACAAAAAACAGAAGGAATCATAAAAATAAAAATTGTTGGAAGAAGTAATTAAAATAGATAAAAATAAAAAAGCAAAGATAAAAAAAAAATTAAAAGAATATTATGATAATAGAAAAACAAAAATTTATAAAAAGTTAATTCAAATAGAAGACATTTAAAAAAAGAAAGAAAGAAAACATAAATAATCAAAAATGGATTAAAAAAAATTAATTTATGAAAGTCTTTAAAATGTAAGAAACCATAAGAATAAATAGAGTTTGTTAAAAGAAAAAACTATTAAAGTAAAAGAAATAAAAAGTAAATAAAATGGAAGAAATTAAAAATAAAAAATAGAATTAGTTAAAAAAAAGATTTAAAAAAAGTAGAAGTCACAAAAATACACTTTTAAAAAATCTATAGTTTAGTCCTTCAGCTAATCGCTAAACAAAATTGCAGACAAGCAGCTGATCTGTGTACCATACAGCAGTGTGTGATACATCAGGCAGCAAACAGGCCGTGTGTGTTTTTGTGTTAGGGTCGTACGATTCGTGACGAAATATGAATAACGATTTTTTTTTTCACTAATTTTGTGTATAAGTATTAAATTCTTATGTTACTGTAGCAGGTTGCGGTAGCTCCGTTTTCCTAGCAGTAAGTCCTAAAGTTAAAAGTTTTTTTTTTTTCATTTACAACAGAAGAAATAATTTTTAAAAAACAGAAGCAGTTTTTTTTTTAGAACATAAAAATAAAACTGTTTTGTTAAAAAAAAAAAAAAAAGGTAATTAAAAAAAGAAGGAAAAAATTAATAGAATAGAGTAATAGAAAAATTTAAATAAAAAAGTAAAATAGAAGAAATCATACAAATAAAAACAGAATTCGTAAAAAGTAGTTTAAAAAATTAAAATAGAGAAAGTCAAAAATGAGTAGGAAAATATAATTTGTAGAAAAAGTCAGTAAAAATAGTTTGCAGAAAAAAATTAAAACAGAAGGTGGCAAAAATAAAAACGTAATTTGTTTAAAAAATCATGAAAATAGAAGTTATAATAAAAATTTAAATTTCTCTGAAAAAAATTAAAACACGAAAAAAAATACAAATAACGTTTGTAAAAACTATAATTATTTATTTGCTGTACATTTTATGCTTCAAATGCTGAAATACTGAGGAAAAAATATCCGCTATTTCGATTAATCATATCAGTGCTGTGAAATTAACACTTAAATAATTAGTTTATTTTCTTCTGTCGAGAGACACACACACTAAGGGGAGTGCTCTTTTAGGAAAATAATCTACAACGCGGTGGTGTGATGAAGCAGAGTTACTGTTTCCACCCTGATGTTGATTATTTTCCTACATCAGCACATCCTGAAGTGTTTTATTCCTCTTACACCACAGCAATTTACCAACAAATACAATTTTTTTATTTTTTAAAGAACCAAACGTTGTCATTTTTATCTATTTATAGTTACATTTAACATCCTTGAAAGAAGTTAGTTCCTGTTCTCACTTATGTTATAGCAGCTATAAACAGTCCTTCCCTCACCAGCCTCTTTTTTCTCTCTCTTAAAGTTAATAAGACAAAAAAAACGCACCCGGTAAACCACAAAAAAATAAATAAATAAATAAATAAAAGCAGAAAACTTGTTTGTCCTGAAGATGTCGGAAAAGTTAAAGCTACAGCTTTACCTCTGACACTGAGGTCTCCTTTCATAAATGTTAATTAAACACCTCCTTACTGAAAACTTTCTGTTTATGTGGAGCGTCCACCCTGTGAATGAGCTGTTACTATAGAAACGATAACGTATTAATATAAACCTGCGCTGCTGTCAGAGCTGCTGTTACAGAAAATGAATCAACACCTTCCGACCAATCAGAGGGCAGAATTCAGTCCTGTGGTGTAATACATAAATTTCACACGTTGCTTCTCCCTTTTTCCTTCTGGTGACTGTCCGAGCTTCAGGTAAGTGTGTGGTCATGTGGTACAGAGTCTCTGTGACAGTCCGAGCTTCGGGTAAGTGTGAGGTCATGTGGTACACCGTCTCTGTGACTGTCTGAGCTTCGAGTAAGTGTGTGGTCATGTGGTACAGCGTCTCTGTGACTGTCCGAGCTTCGAGTAAGTGTGAGGTCATGTGGTACAGAGTCTCTGTGACTGTCTGAGCTTCGAGTAAGTGTGTGGTCATGTGGTACAGAGTCTCTGTGACTGTCCGAGCTTCAGTTAAGTGTGTGTTCATGTGGTACAGCGTCTCTGTGACTGTCCGAGCTTCAGTTAAGTGTGTGTTCATGTGGTACAGAGTCTCTGTGACTGTCCAAGCTTCAGTTAAGTGTGTGTTCATGTGGTACAGAGTCTCTGTGACTGTCCGAGCTTCAGTTAAGTGTGTGTTCATGTGGTACAGAGTCTCTATGACTGTCCGAGCTTCAGGTAAGTGTGTGGTCATGTGGTACAGAGTCTCTGTGACTGTCTGAGCTTCAGGTAAGTGTGAGGTCATGTGGTACACCGTCTCTATGACTGTC
>CM040464.1:1713689-1729291 GCA_022758105.1 Pangasianodon gigas | reverse complement strand
AGCTTCAGTTAAGTGTGTGTTCATGTGGTACAGCGTCTCTGTGACTGTCCGAGCTTCAGTTAAGTGTGTGTTCATGTGGTACAGCGTCTCTATGACTGAAGCTTGGACAGGTAAGTGTGTGGTCATGTGGTACAGAGTCTCTATGACTGTCCGAGCTTCAAGTAAGTGTGTGGTCATGTGGTACAGCGTCACTGAGTTTTTCAGCTCATTAGACGTTGCACTTGACTTCCTCGTCTGCTATCGTGTCTCGGGCCGCTGTTATCGGGTCATCGGTCATCGTTACTCCGGTCTCATTGACGGAGCCCCGGACCCATCGAGAGGTTAATTGCGCCGTGTTTCTGTCCTTTAAACGTTCCAGCATTAGAGGAGGGATGAAATACTTTCTCAGTCGAAACGCACAGTGCTATTGGAACTGAGCACTAAATAAATCAAGCGCTTTTTTTTTTTTTTTCCTGCCGTTCTGTATCCACCGGGACGTAATTGAAAACACATTTCTTGAACTCCTCGGGTGTTTTCGGAGATGCTGTCAAGTCCGCCTTTTGTGCTGCAGCTCTGAAGGGACTCAGACACGAGCAGGACAAGTCAGAGCCACGCATCGCCCGTTTCCTTACACCTCTTCGATTTAATTTAGGAGATAATTTAAGTTTCATTTTACTTTTTAAATCTAGATTTAGCTGATTAAAGGTTTTAGTGCTTTTATTACTACATGTTTGCCCAGTAAGTTTGTTGTAAGTCTCTAAAACACAAATGTAGTATTTGTCTAGTATTCATGATACTCGTTTTTCAAACCTTTTCTCTTTCTGTGATGATCGTTTGCTAAAAAGCTCAAAATCGTCAACATTCAGCGCTCTTTCATAAAGAAGCGGGCGCGTTTACTTCTGTTTACTCTAGCGAGAATACTAATTACGCTGCATTCATATGAAAAATGAATTAATTTAAGGGAGAGTCATCAGATGTGCTAGTTCTAGATACAGTCAGCGCTTTTTCTCCACCTTAGCTTTTCATTCTTATCACAGAAAATGGTAGTAAAAGTAATTTTATCTGTTTGTTTTCATCGATAAAATGAACATTTGGCGTTTTTTTAATACAGGAAATTCTCTAGCAGGAGCACTTATTGTGCTAACATTTATTTATAAATAAATAAATAAATAAATAGAAACATGAAGTGACGTGGACACTGTTATCATAACAATGCTCTTACGAGTCCAAGCTAGTATCGGCTAACTAACTATCCTAGCTCGCACTCTAGATTAGATTTATTATTATTCTCAGTAATGCAGATGAAATAATGATTGGTGAAACTATGGTGACGAGGAGGATGTTTGTCTTCACTGTAGCTTCGGCTAACGTGGGAACGTCAGGTCACGTCACGTCACGTCACGCGTCAGTGAATGTCCCAAAAATAGACGCGGTGGGATTTTTAGTTACGTTGGAATATTGGCAATGAAATGTTCATATGAGTCACTAAGAAGACTCACTTTGTTGTCCTCCATGTTTGTTTGTGTTTTTTTTTTTTTCTCTCTTGACCCTCAAACTTGCGACCTGATTGGTCAGGAGGTGAAAAAGCGCTGATATCAGACAGGGTTTTTTATGGAAAGTTGAACTTTTTGCTGGTGATTGAGGAAAAAAAGGTCAAATGTGAAAGTCCTAAAAACTAACAAACAGTTAAATGAATAAGAGCCTTTATGCCATTCGCACCCTGATATATAAACGTTTTGCGTCTCCATGAATAGAAATAGCTATTTAACATTTTAAAACGTAAACAGTTTCTACCGTGTTGTAATCTGTTTTCCCGGAAGCTGCTGTTAAGAACTGCGTGTCCAGTCTGAGCGATTGCTGGCCGTCAGCGTGGACGATGGCGTGGAGGTGAGCGTTTCATGTGCCGAGCTCTTTGTGATTGAACAGGCGTCCATGATTTCATCTGGCTTCCATTTTCGCCTAATCCCAAAGCAGCACTCGCATGATTCCAGCTGCAGGACTCGCCAAAGCTTCCTCGGCCCACATGAAACGGCCTGCAATCCCTCACCGTCACTCAGAGCCGCTCGTACCTCCCCTCCTTCGCTAAAGCCGTAACAAGCGAGTCAAGGGTTTACGATAATTATAGCCGACGCGTACTCGTATACTTTCATATTAGAAATGATAATAGCAACTATTTCTTTTCTCTGGGGGAAAGAAGAAGTTATTACAATCGATTAAGATTTCTTGCCATGATTGGGGTTTTAAAAAAAAACCCAGTGGTTTGCGTACGATCCCAACTGGATTGAGTAGATCGACGTTTTAATGAAAAACCTTTATTTATTTTCCTGACACATTCCAAATAGCAGGTGAATGCCACACAGATTTCCTCACAAAGTGTCTCTTATAAACCTCCTTTCCTCTTGTTTATTTTCCTGACTCGCAGGCTTTTAGACGCACACCAAACCACACTGGAGCCTGTTCAATTAGACCGGAGCGCTTTCGGTTCCAGACGGAGCGCTCATGCACCACTTCACCACTTATATGCCACAGTGGTACTTTAATTATTTCCCCTCGGCTTGTGTGTCAGTGTCAGACACTTCAAAGAAATTTCCATCGGCTAATATAGTTTGTTTTTATTAGTAGGACGGTTGACTGATGTCGAGCGAAAGATGGCTGCGTCTGTGGTGGCAGACCGTGGCAGACGCACCGAGCTGGTTAACCGCCAGCCGTTTTTTTTTTTTTTTTTTTGAGCACCTGCAGTAGGAGGAGCCTTACGCTAGCCTGCATGGGAAATATATAGAGCGTAGCATCTCTGTGCGGTCTTTGAACATTTTTATTAATGACCCTACAAGCTCTTTCACATGTAGGCGTCTATACGTACATTATTACCGAGATCTACACGCAGAGGGATCTACATTTACACCTCAGCGCTGCTGAAATCTGGATTCTGCTTGGTGTTGATTCATTTTCTGTAACAGCAGCTCTGACAGTAGTGCAGCAGGTTTTTATTAACGCGCTCGTTCTAATACGTTAACGTTTCTATAGGCACAGAGGATTTGTGCGACGAACGCTCTACTAATGATAAACGGATTAAAAACGTCTGTAATCGTTGATCTGTAACGTAACATTTATGGAAGGAGTCTCCAGTGTGAGTGCTTTGTGTCAGTCAGAGGTAAAGCTGGAACTTTAAGTTTTCAGAAATCTTCAAGACAGGATTCTAATAAATTTAAAAAAAATTACAATGATTGTTGGCAAATTGCTGTGATATAAGAAGAATAAAACACACATGGAGGTGCTGTTATAGGAAAATAATCATTTCCGGGGTGTGAACAGGAACCTTTTGTTTTTGCACTAGACATGATGTAATCGGATATCGGTGATGTCTAACACGTAAGCGGCAGTGATCCTTGACAGATAACGATAGAGAATCGATCAGATAGAGAACTACAGAGGCGTAATTTTAATTTTTTTATAGATAGGGAGAAATTAATGGGAGGTTCATGTGTGGGGGAAAAAAAGCAAATATAATACCAGGAAAGAGGACGACGTCTTAATGACATCGAGATTAATCGAAACATAAAGCTTTTTTTCCTCCTTTTGACTCTCAAGTCAGTGAAGAAGAAGAAGAAGATCTTTTTTTTTTTTTTTTTAAATAACATGAATGGTGCTTTCATGTTGCTGTGAATGTTAAATGCTAAACGCTGCTGGTAAAAGATACGCTTATGTTGTTCCTGGTTTTAAATGTAAGAGTGCAGTGTATGATATGCGCACTTTCCCTCATGGGACCCTATGTGTCTTCGGTATTCATCTCATCTCGACATGAATTGTGCAGATATTTTTATACGTCCGGTTTTCTTTGTGTTAGAGTACTGATGCGAATCTGAGTGAAATTTCCCATTTTAAATATAGAAAGTCTTGGTGCAAGTCTTGGTGTAAGTCTTGGTGTATACTGCATACACTTTACTCCATCTTTAACTCTTTAAAATGAGTTTATTCTCACACTGCAGAACTTCTTGGCAAATAGAAATATCTTGAATTTATCTTGTATTTCCACTTGTAATATTATGAGAAACCAAATATAAGGTTATTAAGATCATTATTTCTAAACATTTCTGCTGATTTCAAGCTTGAATTGGTCTTGTTCTATTGTCAGATAATTTTTTTTTTCTAATTTTGGGTCCCAAAAGAAGAAAAATGATGAAACAGAATAAGAAAATCGAAAGCTTGAAATGTGTAAAAGAACCTGAAAACAGGATGAATAATTTTATATTTGATTTGTAATGATCTCATCATGTGAAATATTAGATATGTTTGCTCAATAACAAGATATTTTCTTTTGCTAAGATGCAGACGATAATGGTAACTTGAAAAAGTGACCTGATTTCTCGGATCTGCAAGGCTTTGCTCGTTCCTCCTCCTCCTCCTTCTGGGGGCCAGTAAAGAGCAGTGCTCTACATGACCGCATCAGAGAGCTTCCAAGCGAGCACTTTGCAATATTTACTTTACAGCGTCACTTGATCTCCGCTCCAGTCCGTGCATCTTTGCGAGTTTATGGGCTGTTTTTAAAGCAGGGCCAGGAAGAAGAGCCAAGCCTCACACTGGCAGCAGACAACCACTGACGCCTACGATATCCCAGCACCCCCAGCTTCACCGAGTCCTGCCAGGGCTCATGTGCACCCCCACTGCACCGACTCCACAACAGCGCAACCATAAAATTCAACTCGCAGTAAAAATGGCCAAGACCTTAAGTGTCATAAAAGTGCTGAACCAAGTCATGCAACGATGTCTCATCTGCATACGCAAATGACATCATTATAACAAGATTTCTTTTTTCTGGAGTTAACAGGAAATGAACACGTGAGCTGACATTATAAGGGCTTAAATCACGGACGTTACTTTATCCAACTAATAAAAAAATACATTTTAAAATTCTTGCTCGAATGCCATATCAACACTTTAAATATAAAGCCAGATAACCTACTAAATAATTATTTAAATAAACAAATAAGTAAATTAATAAACAAGTAAATAAGTAAGTAAACAAGTAAGGAGTAAATAAGTAGGTAATTGAACAAGCGCATACATAAAGAAGTAAGTAAATAAGCAGGTAAGTAAAGACTTAAGTAGGTAAGTAAACAAATATATACTTAAACAGTTAATTTAATAAGCGAACAGTAATTAACTAAGTAAGTAAAGAAGTAAGTAAGTAAGTGAACAAGTACATACTTAAACAAATAAGTAGGTAAATAAAGAACTAAGTAGATAAATGTGTAAGTACATATGTAAGCAAATCATTAAATAAACAAATAAGTAAAGATGTAGATAATTAAACAAGTATATATGTAAACAATTAAATAAATAAACAAGTAGGTAAGTAACTATATAAGTAAAGAAGTAAGTGATGTAAGTGAACAAGTACATACATAAACAAGTAAATGAAGAAGTAAGTAGGTAAGTAAACAAGTATATACGTAAGCAATTAAGTAAATAAATACATAGGTAAGTAACTAAGTAAACTACTATGTTCATAAACAAGTAAATAAAGATGTTAGTAGGTAAGTAAAGAAGTAAATACTTAAACATGTAAGTAAGTAAGTGTACAAGTACTTATTTACTTACTTGCTTGCTTATGTAAATAAACAAGTAGGTAAGTAATTAAGTAAAGAAGTAGGTAAGTAAAAACCAGAGCCAGATTTCACCGTGTGTTGACCAAAGTGCTCGATCCAGCTCCTTCCGAAGCTTCACACTTGAAGTACACAGTGAAGAATGTAGCGCTTATACAAACAGGGCATTAAACGGATTAGACTTTGATAGATCTGCGGGTGCTTTGAGAAGACTTTTTCCATGGCAGAAACACTTTACGGGCAGCTTTGGGTCCAACATTGGGCACATTTTCTCCTGATTACCGAGAGGAAATTCTTGGCTCTTACAGGCCGAGCTGGATTTTTTTTGCTCACTGGGACTGGTGGTGCTTGAAAAGTTTCCCAAGTTTTGAGGGATAAGGTTTAGGCAAAGGTCACAGCACACTCCTCCAGCTGCTTGTTACCTCTGTTTTAGTCTCTATTGTGTGGGCTCGAAGCTCCTTGCTGTTTTTAATCGTCCCTTCGGCACTGCCAGTTTGTAGTTTTCTGCACGATCTTTAATTTTAATTCTCATTTAAAGCCATTTTCTGGGCTGCGGTGAACGTTACCTCACTGTGTGTTAAACCGTTTAGTCATGGAAAGAGTTTGCATTTATTCTAATTAGAAGAAGAGTGAAACATTTGCATCAAATTGTCCAATTTCTTACTATTTTTTTTAATCGACAAACAGCAAAAAAGTGCAGTGTTACACCATCTTAAAGGTTCTGTGTAGAACCCTACAACAGAGTGTTTTCCTCTCAAATGGTTCCAAGTAGAACCCTTTTACGAGGCTAAGAACCCTTCATTTTTCAACAAGCCCTTATACAGGACCTGTCTTTGTCAGAGCCACTTTGGGGTGCGTTGTTACAGGAAAATAATCAACGACGTGAAGGTGTGATGTAGCCCAACGTAAATCTGTGCTACTGTTACGTTTACAGTTGATTATTTTCCTACAACAGCATGTCCTGAAGTGTTTTATTCCACTTACACCACAGCAATTTACCAACGATTACAATTTTTGTTCATTAAAGAAAGACACATCATCCTTTTTTATCCATTTATAGTTACATTTAATGTTGTAGAGCATCCACGAAAGTTGTGATTTGCGTTATAGCAGCGATAAACATTCCTTCCTTCACCAGCCTCTCTTTTTTTCTGTCTCGAAGAAAAAAAAAATTGCAGCTTGTCATGATACCAAGATAGAAGAAGTGTAAACAGTTACAAAGTGCTGACACTGGAGACTCCTTCCATCACTGTTAAATAAACATCTCCTTACAGATCACAAGTTTTTAATCTGTTTATGTGGAGAGTCCCTGTGAATGAGCTGTTGCTATAGCAACGATAACGTATTAGAACGAGCGCGTTATTGTATATAAACCTGTGATTTGCAGCCGAGCTGCTGTTATAGAAAATTAATCAACATCTTCTGACCAATAAGATTCCAGGATTCTACAGCAGTGTGGTGTAAATATTGTATATTTCCGGGAGTTTGTAATGACACCATAGTTATTCTGTTATAATTGTATAAATACATGCTGTGTCTGTATTTCATGTTTATTTTTTTCTCTTTAACAGAAGTGGTCCAGTGTGAACAGTCCGCTTTTCCTCCCGCTGATTCCTCCTCGGTCCCCAGGATTCACCGCCGTGGTTCTGACCTACGACCGGGTCGAGAGTCTCTTCAGGGTCATCACGGAGATCTCCAAAGTGCCGAGTCTCGCCAAGCTGCTGGTGGTCTGGAATAACCAGAACAAGAGTCCACCTGAAGGTTCGAATCAATTCTGCATTAAATTTAATTAGGGAATTAAATAAGTAAACAAACAACTAGGTAAACATGTAAATAAGTTGGCAAGTAAGTAAACAAGGGAGTAAGTAGGTAAGTAAGCACATAGGAAAGTAAAGAGTCAATTAAGTAATCAATAGGTAGGTAAGTAAATAATTAAGTAAAAAATGAAGTAAGCAGGTTCATAGGTAAGTAAGTAAATGAGTCGGTAGGTAGGTAGGTAAACAAGTAAGTAAGCAAGTGCGTAGGTAGATAGGCAGGTAGTTAGGTAAATAAGTAAGTAAACAAGAATGTATGTAAATAAACCAGTAGGTAAGATATTATATAAATAAGCAAATAATTAGGTAAACAAGTACAAAAGTAGTCAGGTAAGCAAGTAGGTAAATAAATAACAAACAGTCCATTAAGTAAACATGTAGGGAGGTAGGTAAGTAAATAAGTAAGCAAAAAATTAAGTAAAGGTAAGTAAATAAGTATGTAAACAAGTAGGTAGGTATTTAGGTAAACAAGTAAGTAATCAATTAGATAAGTAAACAATTAAGTAAATATGTTCATAGATAGGTAGATAAATAAGTAAGTAAACAAGGAAGTGTGTAAGTAAACCAGTAGGTAAGCTAGTATGTAAGTAAGTAAACGATTAAGTAAACAAGTAGGTAGGGTGGTAAGGTAAACAAGTAGGTAAGTAAACAAATCTGTAGGTGGGTAAGCAAATAAGTAAGTAAACAAGAAAGTAGTTAATTAAATCAATAGGTAAGCTAGTAAATAAGCAAGTACACAAGTTCGTAGGTAGGCAGGTAAGTAAGTAGGTAAATGAGTAGATAAGTAAACAAGAAACTAATTAGGTAAGCAAACAAGTGAGTAAGCTAGCAAATAGGTAAGTAAATAAGTATGTAAAAATGTAAATCGGTAGGTAAGGAAGTTAATAGGTAATTATAGATAAACAATCAATCAAGTAAGTAAACAAGTTCATAGGTAAGTGAGTAAATAAGTATGTAAACAAGTAATTAAGCAAGTTGGTAAGTAAACAATTACATAAACAAGTACATAGATAGGTAGGTAAGCTAGTAAATAAGTAAGTAACAAATAAGTAGGTAAATAAATAAGCAAGTAAACAAGGTAGTAAGTTGGTAAGTAAATCAGTCAGGAAGCTAGTAAATAACCAAGTAAACACTTAAGTAAACAAATTCATAAGTAGTTGGATAAACAAGTAAGTAAGTACGACGGTAGGTAAAGAAGTACGCAAGTAAGTAAATAAGTGCATAAACAAACAAACAAAAAAGAAAAGAAAAGCATATTGATTGTGACTTCTCCTAAAATTCTAAAATTTACCAAAAACCTAAAATTCTAAAAATTCACTAAATATTCAGTATATATTTAATGCAGATTCGATGTTAAATTATGTTTAAACGTAGCATTAAAAAGTCAAAATTAAATTGTACATAATTTTTGCTCCATGTGCTCATTATCAACACAGCTGTCATTTGAGTCGTTGTTGAATTTCTGTTTTTTTTTTTTTTTCCTCTGTTCACCATGTACAAACTTTGTGTTCTGTTTCAGTCCTTAACTACAAACGAGTGAGAGGGTGTTAGTAGACAAAGTTGTCAAACACTGAGAAAAAGAATATAAATTTCTTGATATAAAGTAGACTAAATTAAATCAGATTTTGTTTCTCTGAGAGTCGAGAGTCATGCCACGCGTAGAGCCGAAGCCAAACTGGTTTTCTGGCTCGTGTTTAGATTGTAAATGAGAAGCAACTATTTGGCCCCTGAACTGGTAAATGTTTAGGAAAAAAGGCCAGTGGAAAATATTTGAGCTCTTGAGGTCTTAGTGTGTTGTGTTTTCGTTGTGTGTGTCTGCAGATGCCATCACGTTCCATCAGTCATTATAAACACTTTTATGTTTGATTGCAGTTTACCCACTATTGGCAGTTAAATAAAGAAAAATAATTAAACAACTGCTACTTCAAATCCCTAAATCTTTATATTGGAGCACTTCATCGTCCATTAGATTGTAAAGCGACTCTAAACAAGTGTTTCATTAAAGTACTGTGAGACTGTAAGTTACTGTGAGCTGAGGTTTGTCTTACAGTTAATGTTAGACAGTTTTAGTATCAAAGGATCGAATTTTTTTTAATTAATTCTCAATTTCCAGTGAAATAAAAATTCACAGACATTTCTCAGTAGGGATGTGCGATATGGCAAAAATATCATATCACAATACTTAAAGACGATATACATCACAATATATATAATATTATTGAAGCTATTTTTTCTATCTATATATTCAGAAGACTGAATATAAAATTTTTGTCCAGCATTTATAAAACGTAATTATTTAATTAAGAAATTGGATAGAATGGTGTGATGAAGCAGAGTTACTGTTACTACCCTGAAGATGATTAGTTTCCAATAACAACATGCCCTGAAGTGTTTTGTTACTCTTATACCACAAAAATTTGCCATTGATTATAATTTATTTATTATATATTTATTGAAGAACGACACATCTTTTTACCTTTTATCCACTTATAATTACTTATATCGATGTGGAATATCCATTCTTACTTTATAGCAACGTTAAAGCAGCTATAAACAGTCGTTTCCGCACCAGCCTCTCTTTTTTCTCTCTCTTGAAGTTAATAAGACAGAAAAAAACAAAAATAACAAAAATATTGCATTAACCATTTAGGAATTACAGCCATTTTTAGAGAGTCCCTCCATTTTCACAGGCTCTAAAGTAGTTGGACAATCTAAAGTAGCACAGGTGTGGCCTGTTTCCTCGTTATTTCATGACAAATTAAGGAGATAAAATGTCTGGAATTGATTCCAAGCATTGAATTTGCATTTGGTAGCTGTTCATGGGAACTCTCACTATGCGGTCCAAAGAGGTGTCGATGCAAATGAAGGAGGCCATCATTAGGCTGAAAAAACAAAACAGATGTATCGGAGAGACCGCAGAAACTTTAGGAGTGGACAAATTAACAATTTGGTACATTCTTAAAAAGGAATGCACTGGCGAGCTCAGCAACACCAAAAGGCCAGGAAGACCACAGAAGACAACTAAAGTGGATGAATGCAGAATTCTTTCCTTGTTGAAGAAAAACGCCTTCATAATAGCCAAGTCAATAACACTCTGGAGGAGGTCGGCGTATCATTGTCAAAGTCTACAATCAAGAGATGAAAACCAGAGATTACATCAAGATGCAAACCTCTGGTAACACTCAAGAACAGAAAGGTTAGATTAGACTTTGTTAGAAAACATCTAAAAAAAAAAGCCTGCCCAGTTTTGGAACAAGATTCGTTGGACAGATGAAACCAACATTAACTTGTACCAGAATGATGGGAAGAGAAGAGTATGGAGATGGAAAGGAAGAGCTCCTGATCCAAAGTATACCACATCATCTGTCAAACATGGTGGAGGCAGTGTTATGGCATGGGCATGAATGGCTGCCAATGGAACTGGGTCACTAGTAAGGCAAAGAAATGAAATGTTCTTAAATGGCCGAGTCAGTCACCTGACCTCAACCCAACTGAGCTGCTTTTCACTTACTGAAGACAAAACTGAAGGCAGAAAAACCCACAAACAAGCAGCAACTGAAGACAGCTGCAGTAAAAGTCTGGCAAAACATCTCAAGGGAGGAAACTTCAGGCAGTCATGGACTGCAAAGGATTTGCATCCAAGTATTAAAAATAATCCTTGTATTAATAATTTTATTAAAATTAAAATCTTAATAATATCTTTATATGTTAGTTTGTCCAATTACTTTTGAGCCTGTGAGGGACAGTAATTGCTGTAATGGCTGTAATTTCTAAATGGTTAATGTAATATTTTTGTTAAATGCCTTGAATTAAAGCTGAAAGTCTACAGTTCAATCACATCTTGATTGATTCATTTCAAATCCATTGTCGTGATGTACAGAGGCAAAATTATGAAAATTGTCACTGTTCAAATATTTATGGACCCAAACTGTATATGTACAGTGAATATCTAACCTCAGCGTGTTTCTGTTTCAGCCAGGAACGAATTTATGGCTCGTTTAGAGACACGTCACCATGAGCTGATGTTAGCCGTTATTTATTAAAGCTCTCTCTCTCTCTCTCTCTCTCTCTCTCTCTCTGTAATGATACATCTTAACAAGGTGATTAGCTATGTGCCTGTTTATGGATCCTTTACACTAACAGCTTGGGAAAAAGGGGGGAACAAGAAATTAATTATGTGCTTCTCATAGATTTTAGTAATGTAATTACGTCGAGGAATACTTTGAAGTGGACTAATGGGCGAGTGTTGCCTTTGATTAGAGGCGTCAGTGGAGCCAAGCAGGAGCTTTGTGACCCATTACGACTAATAAGGTCCTCTTCACAGGTCAAAGCTGAAGCCCAGGCTGAAATAAGGACGGATTTCCTCCTCCTACTTCTCCTCCATCTTCTTCTCCTCCTTGTGCTGTTAGTTAGTGTGTTTGTTTACGTCGAGCAATTTTGAGATGCTTATGCTTCCAGTATCTGTAATTTTTAAGTATGGTCTTTTCTGGAGGGACTTTATTAACTGAGGTGATTTGTGAGTAATGTTTCTTTTCTGGAAGCTGAAGGCTAGTAACAGCGTACAAAGCCGATTACAGTCCCTGAGAGCCATCTTTGAGAGCCTTGGCGGTTTTTCTAATAATTCTGCGGACACAGAGAAATGATGTGTGAATCATTTCAGTGTTTAGTTTATTCCCTGAATGTCTATACTTTACTAGACGAGTGAGTACTTGAGAGGCTCTGTAAAATCCGTATCGGTATGCTCTCAGAGTTTAATTACACACTCCCCCGTGTCTAAGTAAAGCAGGACCTTCTCTGTAGCTTTATTAGGTGACACGATACGTGCCATCCATCTTGCCCGTGCCGTGGAGTGCTCCCAAGCTCTTACACGACTGAAAATACAACGGCTTGTCTTTCTTGCCCTGAGAGGAATGTCATTGTGGTCGGATTCGTACGTGCTCGTTGTGTTTGGACATTTCTCTTTGACCTCTCCATGACCATCTCTTATTTCTCAAACATAAAACATATTAAACTTACAGAAAAAAACCTCTCATTTTCTTATTTCTTCTTTCTCCTCTGCAGAATCTCTTTGGCCCAAAATCGCCGTTCCTCTCAAAGTGGTGCGCACCAAAGAAAACAAACTCAGCAATCGCTTCTTTCCCTTCGATGAGATCGAGACGGAGGCAGTGCTGGCCATTGATGATGACATCATCATGCTGACATCTGACGAGCTGCAGTTTGGATACGAGGTAATGAACGGCGCGTCTCAATTATTTAATGTTCAGCATCTACATTTCCTTGCTTCTCTTCTTCGCTTTTTAGCTCCTCCCCCCTGAGGATGCGAATATGTGCTGTGCGATATGACAAAAAATATCGTATTACGATACTTAAACATATTTCTGCAATATGTATCAAAATATGTAGATTTGCTAACAAACAGACAGTCTGAGTTTAATGATCCTTTTATTTAATGTCTACAAAAAATTTGAAAACTTCTTCCAATCAGAGTTTGTAGCTGTTATAAAAAAAAAAAAAAATACTTACGATACTCGCGATATCTCAAAAAAATGTATCGTGCCATAATTTATCACGATATCAATACTGTATCATCATATCACCCGTCTGCACAACACGGTGTGATTCCACACTGAAAAAACGTCATTAAAAACATTATTCCACGTGTAAACACTTTGAGTACGTTGAAATGTTCATATAACATTGATGGAAGGAGTCTCCAGTGTCAGTGCTTTGTAACCGTCAGAGGTAAATCTTCAGGACAGAGGAGTTTATGCTTTATTGTGTAAGGAATAACACATCTTGGGAAACGCCGTTATTGGCAATTAATCAACGTCGAGGTGTTAACAGTAACTCCACCTTGTCTTTGATTGTTTTACTACAACAGCACCACATGCTGAGTGTTTTATTTCTTTCATAATGAAGAGATTAAGAATATTTTAGCAAACTAAAATAAAGATCTAAACAAAAAGCAAAAAATAGAGATATGCTAATTACTTTTTTTTTTTTATAACATTTATAATAAAAGTATATAGTATATAAGTCATGTAGTATGTGATAGTGTATATAAACACCTACTTCCTGCTAGTTGTGCGTCTCGAGTGAGATTTCCTGGGTCGAATGCTAAATAAATCCTTAATTTTTTTTTTCTTTTTTAAATAATAACACTTTCTCATTTTGGAATAATTTCCTGATATTATTAGCTCCAGACTCATACCTTTAAAATTTGATTATTTTCCCCTTTTAAGGTGCAATAGTTGATTTTCTTTTATTACTAATAATAGGAATAGGCTGCAGAAATATGTAGAACGTGATTAAAAAAACAAACAAAAAAAAACAATTGTTGGTTTAACCCGTGATCTCAGGAGAAAAGTATTATGTGACTGAGAAAACCTCTTTGGAAAACTGCACTGACAGTCCAGAATGCATGTTTGTGTTTACATGGCTGCCCTATTTTAGGATTTTGCGTGTTTATAATGTTATATAGTGCGCTTGACTCTAGTTAGCATGCTAACCCTAGTTGAACTACCCCTTTGTGGTCATGTGTGGGGAAAAAGGATTCAAAAATAATTTGAATCTTATTCAGCTCCACCTACTTGACTGATAAAGACCTAATCTTGATCAATTTTACCTAATCTTTAAAATTTACCTAATGCACCTTTAAAGCGTTTATTTCAGAACTGTGATTTCTTTTCATGTTCTAAACTCATCCCACAAATCGTTCCTCATGTCTGGACACAAATACGTGTAACAGACTCAGTTCACTAAACACTCACCTGCAAACGTTTATACGCTATTGAGAGAACCGAGTATAATTTATGATGACTGTTGAGATACGGATGTCTGGCTTCCTGGAGTCAAACCGGAACGATATTCCGTGATATCTCCGGAATTATGTGAGTCGGTGTAAAATACGGTGTCGACTATTGTAAATATTTTAGTTTATTAATTTATAACAATGCACAGATTGTTTGTCTGAGGTAGTTGGTCCTGTGTGTCGTTTAGGTGTGGCGGGAATTCCCAGACAGGCTGGTGGGATATCCCGGTCGACTCCATTTATGGGACCACGAGATGGGGAAGTGGAAGTACGAGTCGGAGTGGACCAACGAGGTGTCCATGGTGTTGACCGGAGCTGCGTTTTATCACAAGGTACTCGAACATGCACCATCATCCAAACTTCTGATCAATCTTTGGTTCTTCTTCGTGTGTTGTAGTCAGTAGGACTCACATTAGCGTGCACAGCTGGACACAGAAATGTAAGACTACACTTACTACTTAATGCTTAATACTTAATAAAGTGATTTGAAATATAATGTATATAAATCACATACAGGTCCCAAATTACAGGATTAGATGGAGAAGTACAAATCTGAAGAAGTAAAAATATAGTTGCTGTAAAATCAGGAGTGCTAAAGTTGTGTTTCATGTTTATAATGCTGGCACAAATTAGTATTAGGATAGTACGCTTGGGATTGTGTTGTGTATTTCAGTGTGTTTTGTGTTTTTATGTGTTGTGTAACATTTCTATTTATTTTTCATAAACCTGCAGCAGATAAAGATGAGCCATTTGGTTAAATCTGGTGCATTTACATCATAAATACTGATGATTAATGTGTATTGTCCATGTTAGAAATAGTCCCTTGAGTGAGACACGTCACTGTGACATCCTAGTTGCAAAACATATCGGGAAAGTGTTTATAAACACGTTCGTTTTTATCGCGTACTATCGAATCGGACACTTTCCAATTTTCTCTCAGCTCATAGCTAACTATTGTGATTGACACTGGTGTGCTAGCTAAGAAATGAACAGACTTGGCTTGCTAGTTAGCGAACATGCGTGATTTATAAAATCTACAAGAAACTAGCTACGTAATGCTAGATATCTAGGTTGCGTTCTTGCCTAATGGAGACGTTTAGCTAAGATGATTTTGTTCAGCTTACAGATGAGTTTATGGCGTCTTACTGGGCAGCACCTTGGCTTTCGTTAAAAAACATCACATCCACAACAGAATTGTAATCATCAAGAGACTCATATGCCTTCAGTTTCTCTCTAATAGAAACACCACACGTTTATATGAGATATGCACAGTATATATATATATATATACACACACAGTACTGTGCAAAAGTCATAGGCACATGCATAGAAATGCTGTAGAGTAAAGATGCCTTTAAAAATAATAAAATTAAATGTTTACACATTAAAAAAAAT
>CM040464.1:1693372-1713589 GCA_022758105.1 Pangasianodon gigas | reverse complement strand
GCAGCCTTCATTATGTTTTTATCTGAAAAGTGTCTCTTATGGAATCTGCTGCTTTCTTTACTGACATACAAACATTTTTCTGTAACATTTCATTTTGTGCTGGAAAACTAATGTTTGGAATCTAAAATGGTTTTGTACTGAATCAATAATGTAGAAGTCAGAAAATAAACATCTATAACAAAGTTTGTACTAAAAAAAATAGGGTGCCAAGACTTTTGCACAGTATTGTATGTATATATATATATATATATATAAAAGACTCATGTTTTTTCCTAAAATCTCCAGAACCTTCAACTCCGAAGAGTCCGTTAGATTACAAGCTTTAATTCTGTCTTACCTCAAACCACACTCATCGCCTCCCGCTCCCTTTTCAATTCCCTAATTCCCGCTATAGAACCGCCTAATTACTAAAATACTGCTTTTTGCAGTAAAATGCAGTGTTTTTTGTCTTATTAGCATCAAGAGAGAGAAACAAACAGAGGCTGGTGAGAGAATGAATGTTTATAGCTGCTATAACATAAGTGAGAACTTGTTTCATATATATGACAGCCACTGACAGGATGCCAGTTAGCCGTAAGGATCTTCTAGAGTTACGCCATTTATATATATATATATATAGCACGTATAAATAAACAATAGTGGTGAGTGTTAGTATCAGTAGAAATGATTATACTTAAGCATAATTATGGGAATAGTCTCAATCAAAACACTAATATATACGTGTTCATTATATTGGTGAACTTGTTCTCTCATTTGGTAACAAAAAAACACGAATTACTTGTGTGTAATATAAGTTTGTCAAAGTGCAACTGTACCTTTAAATGTGTTTACTGGGATATATATATAAATAAAGTTACACCCCAATATTTTAACAAATATTATAGGAAATTTTGGCGGTATGTATTTCACCCATCATGCAGACACCTCTGTATCGAGGCTGTTCTTTTTTGCGTGGAAGTTTCTCATCTCATCATGATTCAAAACCCGTCTGTTTTTATCCGTCTCTTTTCATTACTCTTCCGTATTCGTTTTGTCTTGCAGTACTTCAATTATCTGTACACGTACAAGATGCCGGGAGACATTAAAAACTGGGTAGACGCTCATATGAACTGTGAGGACATCGCCATGAACTTCCTGGTGGCCAACATCACGGGGAAAGCGCCTATAAAGGTAAATACGTTTATTTCAGTTCAGTCTTTCATTCGTTATAGTTACACTGCTTTTTATCTAAACTTCATAGTTAAACTTCCAGCATCGACCGTATAGGTCACGCACCATGAATTAGATTTTATTTTATTTATTTTTTTAATGAGATTTGTTGTAAGCTGTGTTTTGGTGCAGAGACTTGTGGCCTTTAACATTTCACTATTAAATTCTGAAATCTTTGAGTGGAATTTAAAAGGTTTTTGCAACTCTGACATTTTTTTTTGTTCTGAAATTCAATTTAAAAAACAAACAGACATTTTTGTTTTTCCATAAACTGCAAAATTACATCTACAAAATATTTCTAAACCAGAGATCAGAGATCTTGATATTTAAGAGTGCACTTGTGCTTCACAATACAGACTTTTGCTTATACAGTATGTGAGAAAAAAGATTTAAAAAAAAGTTCCTTATTATATTATATATTATTAGTAAGCTTTAAAATGGGTGTAGAGATGCTAAAGGTCTCTCATCATATTCATGAACAAACTTTGCAAGTATATCAGGAACAAAAAATAAAAAATTAAACAAACATTTATAGGTTTTTTTTGTTTGTTTGTTTGTCCAAATTGTTTTATTTTCCAGTAATTTTATTAGCATTGCATTTCTGGCTCTTATCATATCATTTATTGGAATTTGAAAAGAAAAAAATCATCATAAATAAATAAATGACTTTTAGCACTTTGGAAATATTCAGATATTTAAAAATAAGTGCTCCTCGTGGAGATGGAGATAAACAGTGATCCCTTTACTGACCCGGCTTAGACCTCTGTTATCTGTGTGTCACCGGACGCCTCTCTTCTGACTCACGTGTTTTCCTAAAATCTCCAGAACCTCCAACTCCGAAGAGTCCGTTAGATTTCCAGCTTTAATTCTGTCTTACCTCAAACCACACTCACCGCCTCCTGCTCCCTTTTCAATTCCCTGATTATTCCCGCTATAGAGTCGCCTAATTACTAAAAGACTGCATTTTACAGTAAAAGCTGTGTTTTTTTTGTCTTATTAGCATCAAGAGAGAGAAAAAAAACAGAGGCTGGTGAGGGAAAGAATGTTTATAGCTGCTATAACATAAGTGAGAACTTGTTTCATAGACGTTCCGCAGCGTTAAATGTAACTATAACCAGATAAAAAGTATGATGTGTCGTTGTTTAATCAATAAACATTGGAATTTGGCAAATTGCTGTGATGTAAGAGGAATAAAACACTTGGGGACGTGCTGTTATAGGAAAATAATCAGTTCAGGGTGGAAACAGTAACTCTGATTATTTTACTCTAACACACACACACACACACACACACACGTTTTATTCCTTACTGATTCTATCACATCAGTGAATTTAGTGTTTGCTTTATCTCTGATCAAGATTGAGAAATATGCCATATAAATCCAGCAACTTATTCTCTTCTTTTTTCTTCTTCTTATTTCCGTATAATTCTTGATCTACCTTTTCATCTTGTTTTTCCTTTTCTTTTCTTCTTCTTGTTGTTGGTCTTCTTCTTTTTCATTTTTCTTTTCATTCTTCTTTTCTTGTTGGTGCTGTTCTTCTTCTTCCACTTCTGCTGCTTCTTCTTCTTTTGCCTCTTCTCCTTCTTCTTTCTTTTTGTTGTTTTTCTTCTTTTTTGTTGTTCTTGTTCTTCATCATGTGCTTCATCATCTTCTCCTCATCACTGTTCATCATCATCATTGTCATTGTCTTCTTTTTCTTCTCCTTGTACTTCTACTTCATGTTTTTGTGCTTCTTCTTTCTGCTCTTCTTGTTATTCTTCTTTGTTTCCTTGGAATTTTTGATCTTCCTCTTCATCTTGTTTTTCTTCTTTTCTTTTTCTTGCTGCTGCTGCTGTTCTTGTTTTTCTTTTTGTTCATCTTTTCCTTTTCTTTCTTCTTCTTCTTCTTCTTCTTCATGCTCTTCATGTTCATGTTCTTCTTCTTCCTCTTCCTTCTTCTTGCTTCATTTTCTTCTTTTGTTGTTCTTGTTGTTCTTGTACTTCATCTTCTTCTCATCATTGTTCATCAACATAATCTTTTTCTTCTCCTTGTTCTTCTTTGTGTTTTTGTGCTTTTTCTTCTTGTTCTTTTTTCTTGCTCTTCTTCTTCTTCTTCTTATTATTATTATTACACATGGCACTCTGTCCACTTTACCCACACTAGAACTGTGTACTATTCGGCGCTGCACTGTCCTTTCCTGTGCCTGTTGTCCTGTTTTAGGAAATTTGTACTTGACTTGCGCTGTTTGCACACGTGCACTTTATGTAGTCTTTAGTTAGTTCTGTGTAGTTTCATGTAGTTCTGTGTTGTTTATGTAGCACCATGGTCCTGGAGAAGCGTTGTTTCATTTCACTGTGTGCTATATTAGCTGTATATGGTTGAAATGACACTAAAAAGCCACTTGACTATTACACACGACTATTATTATTATTATTATTATCTTTTTCTCTTTTTTTGTTCTTATTGAACACACAGCACTGCTCATTACTAACAGTGTTATCAGTACAGTGTAACACATTTACAGTATTTTTAATTAGCGATGAGCAAGTCAGAAATTTTTTAACTTCTGTTATAGGTTCAGAAGAGTGAAGGCCATAAAAGATTAGTTTTTGTTATTAGTTTATGTAAAAGTAATAGTCAGATTGAAGGAAATTCCTGATCAGCACTGATTGGGCCTCTTTCCTGTGCAGGTGACGCCACGTAAGAAGTTCAAGTGCCCCGAGTGCACGGCGATAGACGGGCTGTCGTTGGACCAGACGCACATGGTGGAGAGGTAAAGTATAAACTGAGTGTAGGACAGAGCAGAACCCTGGCAGCTCTCAGGACCTGGCATGGCTTCCGCCTGCATCTGAAACACATTCTGTATTTTCTCCCCCCAACAATAGCCTCATTGTGGCGCTTCACAGGAGACATGTGCATTTATCAGCCAAACACTGAGGAACTTCTCCATCCAATTTCAGGCTGTGTTTGCGTGCCAAGCTCGAGTCTGATCAGCACGGCGACTTTCACGCTAAACCAGAGCACAGAAAATAGCGGCTTCCATTTTCCCTAACGGCTTTACAGAAGAAAGAACACACTCAAGTGGACAAATCACTACACACACACATGTTTCCAAAATCTTGTATTAGTTTCTGTTTTAGTTCAAGAAAGAAACCAAAGCCAGTTCTACAGTCTGCACTCCTTCTGTGGGAACCTTTAAATCTCCTACATAGTGTGTTCTCGATTAGCTAAGAACCCTTCTTTATTCAGCAGACCCTTAAAGAGTGTACCAAGATAGCTAAATGCTCTTCAAGTGTTCTTTAAGTCTTTCTATGGGCTTTCAAAAAGGGGTTCTTTGAAACCAAGTTGAGAGGAAAATATTTTGTTGTAAGGTTCTGCATAGAAATTCTCCTTCTTAGGTTTTTTTTTTTGAGAGCTAATAACCTGTAATTCTCCAACGAAGCATTTAAAATCTCCTGAAGAACCCTGCATTAAGGGTGTGATATCACTCATTACTTTTGTCTAGAACCTGTCAGGAGTTTAACGTTTAGCTCTCTTGCTATTCAGTACACACTTTACAGAAAAAAAAAGGTTCTTTATGAGTTCTTTAATGGTATGTTGAATAAGTAAGGGTTCATAGCTTTCAAAAAAGGGTTCTACTTTGAAATTTATTTGACAGGGAAGTATTTTGTTGTAGTGTTCTACATGGAAAGTTTAAGGGTTCCTGCAGAGAGACCACAGAAGAACGCTTAAAGGTTCTAAAAAGATTTTTTTTTTTAAGAAACAAAAGTTTAGATTTGTTAAGAAGCTGAAGTTAGAGCTAAAGTTTCTGAGTAGAACCCTACAACAAAATATTTTCCTGTCACAAAAGGTTTCAAAGTAGAACCTTTGTCTGAAAGCTAAGAACCCTTAATTATACAGTGGACCATTAAAGAACCCGTGAAGAACCCTTTGTTCTGAGAGTGTGTGTATTAACTGGGTAATGTGTGTGATACAAACTCCAAATTATTGCTCATTATTTTCTTCTTAATATCTAGAACCTGTCAGGAGTTTAACGTTTAGCTCTTGGTACTTGTACACACAGGGTTCTACAGGAGTACTTTAAGTGTTCATTGGATAGTTAAGGGTTCTTGGTACCCCATGCACTCTTGGGGGAAAAAAAGTTATTTAATGGTTATTTAATGATATCTTGAATAATTAAAGGGGTTATTATCTTTCAAAAAAAAAAAAAAAGGTTCTTTAAAAGCATTTTGATAGAAAATTATTTTGATGTAGGGTTCTACTTAGAACAAAGAACTATTATAGTTTCTATATAGAACTCTACAAGACAATATTTTTCTATCAAAAAAAGGTTTAGGTTTGTTTTTTTTCAAAAGCTAAGGATCCATAAATGAATCCTTAAATACACGTGAAAGAACCCTGTCCTACCTGGCCATGTAGTACTCAGTACACTCTTAGAAAAAAGGGTTCTTTAAGAGTTCTTTAAGCGTATGTTGAATAATTAATTAGTGTTAGGTTCTTTAAAGAATTCTACACAGAAACTTTAAGGACTCCTTCATAAACACAACAGGAAAAAACGTCCTTTTTTTTTTTTTAATGCTAAGGACCCTTAATTATCATATGACTCCTTAAAGAACCCGTGAAGAACCCTTTTTTTTTCTGAGAGTGTGTTTATTAACTGGGTAATGTGTGTGATGCAAACTCCAAATTATTGCCCATTATTTTCTTCTTAATATCTAGAACCTGTTAGATGTTTGTACTCCTTGCGCTCTTATGGGGGTTCTTTAAGGATTTGTTGAATAATTAAGGGTTCTTAGTTTTTAAAAAAAGGATTTTTTGAAACCTTTTGAGATGGGAAAATATTTTATCAAAAGGTTCTACATAGAAATCAGAAAGGTTTTTAAGTTCTTTGAAATCTAAGGACCCTTAATTATCCAACAAACCCATAAAGAAACACTTGAAGAACCGTGTACGACCTGGATAAGTGTGTGACACAAACTCCAGCCATTTGGTTCTCGGTGCACTAAGAATAACGGGTTCTCTAAGAGTTCTTTAAGGGAATGTTGAATAAATTAGGGTTCTTAGCCGAATGGTCTTACTTTGAAACCTTTTTGAGTGAAAAATATTTTCTATATTCTACATAGAAACATTAAGGGTTCTAGCAGAGAGACAACCAAATAACTTTTCTACATTTTTGAAGCTGATTTTTAATAGATTAAGATTTGTTAGGAAGGAATTTTAATCCTAAAGAGTCACTTTAAAAAAATAAAATAAAATTACAGATAGATGATTATAGAGAAACGGAGTGATGCAGAAAGTCGAGATTCAGCTACAGAAGAGAATTGCGTGAAAATACAGATACGTAGCAACGTTAAGAAAGTTAATTGCGCTTCGTTACGTGCCACCTCTGCGTGAGTGATGGGTTTAACACTTGAAAGTGAGCCAGTAGCCTGCGCTCCGCTCCGGGCCTGAACAAGTGCACGACCTTGGAAGTGAATAAAGAGTGTTACTAATAGAGTCTGGCTCCACAGACCATGCAGCCCTTTGACTGGAGGCTCAGCGGAGATTGATGGGGTCTTTCTGGTCACGCTTCTCGCTCTGAACATGTTTCCTGCCATAAAAGCCAGGCTTTGCACCGCTTCAAAAAAAAATGCCAGCGCTCTGCAATCTGCACTCAGACAGTGGCTTGCATAAGTATTCACTCCCCCCCTTTAAACTTTTCCTCATTTTGTAGTGGACTTAATTAGTATTTTATATCACAGATACCTTAAAATATTGATGTACAGGTGAAAAATCTGTATCTTTGCAAAATTATGTCCAAATAAAAAAATGTGAAAGTGTAGTTGCGTAAATATTCACCCCCGGTGTTGTTGTTGTGAATTAGTTCTGATGGCACTAGTTGCTCTTCTTCTTCTTCTTCTTCTTCTTTTTCTTCTTTTTCTTTGATTTACATTTCTCTCTCGTAACTTAGACACATTTCTCTGTACTTACTAAATAATACCTACTTCTGTTTAATACAAACTGAAAATGAGGAAAGTTTTTAAAAAATCAATAAAGATTTGATTAGATAAACACACAATAAATGATTAGAAAAAGCACGTTTTCTTTGCCTCAGTGAAAAACAGGTTCTAATTCTTCAAGGGTTCTTTAAAGGTTTATTGGATAATTAAGGGCTTTTAGCATCTTTAAAAAATATCTAATGGTTCTGGGGAATTTTCTTCATATACCCACAAAACAGTGTTTCCTGTCGGAATGTAGAAACACTTTTCTGGAGGTTAGGAGCTCTTAATTATCCAATGAACCCTTAAAGTACTTCTGTAGATTCTGTGGTGTGTTTGTGATAGTTCTTTGAATTTTTGTTGTACAGCCAGATGTAAATTCTCATCACAAGTTTTTATCGCATCCTAGAGAGGTCCGTTTAGATTTAAGTCATTGGCTAGCTCTTGAGTCTTGCGGGAAAAATAAATATTTCATTTACTCTGAGTTGTGCTAAAATTCTATCAGGAGGAAGAAAATAAGGTTTCGTCTCTCAGAAACTTTGTGCAATTTTGTCCGCCTCAAAACTCAGCTCTGATGTAAATGGAGGTTGGAGTAAAATCCGTGTTACATAACCCCCGCTTTAGACAACCGTCCACTCAGTTATCTTTGCTTGAACTCAGAAGCTAAAAAACTACATCCAGTCTGTCAGGTAAGAGTTTATTTCAGAGGTATTGGCTCAACCAGTAAGCCGATAAGTTCACTGGAGTCCGTCTAAAGTGCCACGTGATGTTAATGGAAATACGCCTGTTCTTGGAAGATGCCGCAAAATTTAGGAAAAATATAAATCATATTCGCTATTACATCCATTGTTAAAAAATGGAAAGAATATGGCACAACTATAGAGAAGCAGCCAAGAGGCTAAGGGTAACACTGAGCAAGTGCTACCACCACCGTGCTTCACAGCAGGGCCGGGTTTCCCCCGCACATAGTACTTATGCAAGGAACTGAAGATATTAAAATGCATCTTGCAATGTCTCATTAATACACACCTGTCTTATACACATAATCTTTCTTTTCTTTTCTTTTCTCTCAGGTCTGAGTGCATAAACAAATTTGCGTCCGTATTCGGCACCATGCCTCTGAAGGTCGTGGAACACCGTGCTGATCCCGTTTTATACAAGGATGACTTCCCGGAGAAGCTCAAGAGTTTTCCCAACATTGGAAGTTTATGACCGAATCCCGCTCCTGTTCTTTACACTTTCGCCTTGTAAAAACCACGTCACAGATGCTCTAGGACTCATCGATGTTTAACTTCTTAAGATAAGAGCACGTTTCTTCTTGTTAATGATGTGATGTGACGTGACATGACGGAGGAAAACGTCCTGTTGCTGTATCTACACGTGTTCTTTTATCGAGATGGATCTCCAGGAACTTGGAAGGAAGCACCGACAACTGGAACGTCATGGAGCAGATTGCGTCTGTCGATAACACTGAAAATTAGGGTCCACTGAAAAACAATGTTTGACCTTGAGAAGCTGAAATCGTGGCTTTTTATATGTTTTTATGGAAAACGAGGATTGGATTGGAGAGTCTCAGAGCAGTATCAGTATATTAAACTTCCAGGAGCTCTCAGTGTTCCAGATTTACATTTCTCACTCGGAATTACTCGCATTTTACTGTCTTTCACTGTATTTACTGAATATTACTTACTACTATTCAATACAAACTGAAAAAGGGTTAAAATTCGAAAAGGAGTTTAAAAATATTTACATTTATTTTAGTAAAGATTCATCGGTACCAAATTACACACTAGAGCTGCTAAGTAAGTAATTGGAAAAAGCAAATTTTCTTTGCTATAAACCGTAACTTAAATCCTGACACATGAGGGTCAAGGGTTCTTTAAAGTTTAATTGGATAATTAAGGGTTCTTAGCTTTTTAAATAAATTATCTGTTGGTTCTGGGGAAAGTTTCTGCGTAGAGCCATACAATAAATTGTTTCCTAACAGAAATGTTTTCAGGTAGAACTGGTTTTAGAAGCTGGGAATTATACTTAAATTATCCAATGAACCCTTAAAGAACCCTTAAAGAACCCTTGTAGAACCCTGTGTGTACCAAGAGTTAAATGTTAAACTCCTAGTAGGTTCTAGGTATTACGAAGAAAATAATGAGCACTAATTTGGAGCTTGTACTGCACACTTACTGAGTTAATACATGCACTTTTAGAAATAGGGTTCTTTAAGGGTTCATTCGCTTAGTTAAAAAAAAAAAAAAGCTAATTTGAAACGGTTAATGGTTCTTTGGTGCTCGTGCTCTCTCTCTCTCTGGGACTCCTTAAAAAATTCTACCTAGAACCCTATGGCAAAATGTTTAGGATGGGAAGAGCCATTAATTTTCTAATGAACTCTTAAAGAACGCTTGAAGAACCCTTTGTTCTAAGTGTGTGTATTAACAAACTCCAAATTATTGCTCATTATTTTTTCTTAATATCATAATTTATTGTTAATATCTAGAACGTGTCAGGAGTCGAACATTTAGCTATCATGGTTCTCCGTACATCCTTAGAAAATAAGGGTTCTTGAATGGTATTTTGAATAAATAAGGGTACTTAGCTTTCAAAAAAAGGATTCTTTAAAATATTTTTGATTGGAAATTATTTTGTTTGTAGAGTTCTACATGGAAACTTTGAGTTCTTCCAGCGAGATAACCAAATAACTATTAAAGTTTCAATCTAGAACTCTACAAGACAATATTTTCTTATCAAAAAGGTGTCAAAGTTTTTTTTTGAAAGCTTAGAACCCAAAAATGAACAATTAAAAACATTTGAAGAACCCTGTACTTCCTGGGTAAGTGGGTGATACATACTCCAGCTATGTAGTACTCGGTACACTCTTTAAGGGTATGCTGAATAATTAAGTGTTATTCATGTTAATGAAAAAAAGGGTTCTGTGATGCTGAAGCTTCAGATCTCCAGAGAAGCTCCAAATTATTGCTCATTCTTTTCTTCTTAATATCTAAAACCTGTCAGGAGTTTAACGTTTCGCTTTTGGGGAGGAAAAAGGGTTCTTGAAGCTTCCAGCACTTTATTATACAGGAAGTGATAGAACCTTAAAGAATTCCCTCATGAGGTAAAGCTAAAGAACCAACCCTTAACGGTTCTAACGTTTCTGTAGAGTGTAGTACATGTCCAGGTTTTACAGGTTTTCAAAAATAAAACTATTTTTCCCCCAAACACCTTTAAAAAATAAACGATAGTCAGAATTCTTTCCTGCAGAGGAAAATTTGAGCACTTTCCAGTCAAATGTTTAGAAATTCCTCAGAAATTGAAATTTTAAAACATCTCAACAAACACTAAGAAACACAATGATGGTGCAATCCAAGACATATAAACACTGTCCTTGTTTTTATCAGGGGTAATGTTTGTGTTGTGAAAAATAAATTGCGATACATTTGCGTAATTTATCTAACAATTAATCCTGTTTTTAAAAGGATGTGTGGGTTTTAGGCATGAGATGCGGAAATGATTTGTACAGTAAACACAGAGGTGCCAACATTTACGGTTAATCATAGCTCTGTCATTGAATGGCTAATTGCGTAACATTTCCGGTTACTTTATATTTGACTTACTTCTATGGCAATACAGGACGTGGGAAATCAGCTTTTTCGACTAAATCAGCAGTCAGAACGCAAACGAATAAAATTCACCTGGCGAAAAGGCAGATTCACAGAAGGGGAAAGGACGCTGATGTGATCTGTGTTTTTTTTTTTGTTGTTGTTGCAGTTGCGATCGCTACGTTCTGACTTTATGTAGGTTTCGCCTTGGTCTTGTGAGCCAATAGGAAACAAGTAGGCGGGGCCGCCGACTCTGATCTGTATAAAAATGGAGGAGATGCTAATTATTAAGCAGCGCTCACATCGTGCGATGTTTCCGTCACTGTTCCTTGCGCACATCGTCCAATAATATACGCCAAATGTTTTTGTGGTAAAATTGTTTTTTTCTTTTTTCCACCTGCTAAGATTTTCATGTTAGCCGTCAATGCTGGCACCTCTGCAAATATCGCGGTCTTTAGTCAATAGTAGCATTTCACAGTTATTCTTGTAATATATCAGTCTGTGTGAAAGTTTTTTTTAATTATTATTATTATTTTTTTTAAACAGTAAATAGAATAAATCACAAATTGAGTCACGTGTCTTATGTCTGGACTGACATTTATAAATATTCCTTGTTAAAAGTTGACAAAAAATACATCATCTGTTAACAGTGTAAAAATTCTTCTACATATTAATTTTTTGCATTTTTTCAAGATTCCAACTAAGTGTCTATTCTTATTTTTTTTTAAATAAAAGTTTATCTTTATGTGTTTTTTTTTTGCCTTTCGTAATTTTTTTTCCACGTTTCAAGCAACAAATGACTTGTTTTCTAAAGCATGCCTAAGTGACATTGTGAAGTTAAAACTAAGCAGTGGTGTGTGTGTGTGTGTGTTGTGTGTGTTTTTTTTTTTATGGTTTCTGTTGTCTAGGGATGGAGCAGATGTCTGAGCTCTGTGAATGATTTAAGTGCAGGAGCCTGCATGTCTGAGATAAATGCATTTCATCTCTATGGGGAGTGAAGTTGTGAAGAGAAATGTATTCCTGCTCTGCCTGTTCCCTGACAGAGAAAGAGAAAATCTGGTAAGGAGGAGGTTTCAGCAACGACTCGGGTATTGGAAATGTCAGCGAATGACCAATTACGTAGCGAGAGCCAGATTGTCTGCAGCTCTTTGCTTTATGAAGTGTCTGTTATTTAGTCCAAGCGAGCGTTTGTGGGAGTGTTGCAATTGCTTCGGGTTTAAACGGGTCTACTTTATGAGATGTGCATATGTGTGTGTGTGTGTGTGTGAGAAATAGAGAACGCACTGAGACAAGCGTTCTAATAAGTTTCTCATCGTTTCTATAGTAACAGCTTATTCACAGGGACTTGGAAGGCGGACGCTCAACTAATAATAAACCCATTAAAAAACATTGTTGATATTTTGTAAAGCGATGCTTATTTAGGAGTCTCCAGTGTAGGGTAAAGCTTTAACTTTATGTTTTCCGACATCTTCAGGACGCTTTTGTGGTTTGTGTGTAACATGACAAGCTGCGTATCTTATTAACATCAAGAGAGATTTAAAAAAAATAAAAATAAAAAAAATGAGAGGTGAAGGAACTACTGTTTATAGCTGCTATAACAGGCACTAATTAACATCAAATGTAACTATAAATGGATAAAAATAAATAAAAATCTCGATCAGTGGCAAATTGCTGTCGTATAAGTGGAAAAACACTTCAGGACAGGCTGTTTTGTAGTGTCCTGAGGAAGAGCACAGCAAAATGTGAGTCAATGTTAAGGATTTTATTGATCAGTATCTAAAGGGGGGGAAAAAAACACAAGCACACACACTAACACACACAGATTCTCACACACACACACACACACACTCACACACTCAAAGCCTCAAATAAAACATCTTAAAACGAGCAGAGCTCCCTTCCCCTACATCGGTTAGAATGTAATGTTCTTTTCCCGTTGCTGGAAGACGGTCAAACCCACGCTGCTTCTTCTCTCCGCTGGAACTCCATTAGTCCAATTTATTAGAGAATGGAAGAGGAATGGTGGAGCTTTGAGAATGCATGCGATTTCACAAGCCAAAATCTTAAAATAGTCTGCTGAGTGGGAATTGTCCTGGGGCAAAAAAAAAAAATTGCTCACATAAAACCAGTGGGAGCCTTGGACGGTTTTTCAGAAACGCTGTGATTTGTAGCTGAGTCATTTGTAATTACGGTTGTGTAAGACAAGTTTGGGACAATGAGAAAAGAAAAAAAAAAATCAATTACACCAAATGTTGGAGCTTGATTATAAACTGCTTATTAGTGATATCAAACCCAGGTCAGTAACTACGAGCGAAACCTTTGTAAGTGCAATAACTTACTGTTGTAAATCTCACACACACACACACACACACACATCCACACAATACATATATATAGAATATCGACAAGCTTGAAAGTAAATAATTAATTAAAATGCCGTACATTTAGCTTGAAGCTTTGGGAGGAGAAAAAAAATTAAAAATGTATCACACCAGGGAGAAAAAAAAATCACGTTTTAAATCCTAAAATCCAAACACAAACCCCAACCTCACACATGAAATAATATTAAATTCCTTGCAAGGATAATTACAACAAATTAATTACATTTTCAATTCCTAAACAGCAAAAAAAAAAAAAAATTAACGCACAGAAAATTGTACATGCCCGCACACAAAAAGCATTATATTATTATTCTAGAACTTGGATATGCCTTCTTCAGTAGTATTAGAAGTGACAAGGGACGACGCAGAGATGGACTTCATTCATATTTTTTCTTTTTTTTTTGTTGTTTTTTTGTTATTTTGTTTGAACAAATCATCTTTACACAGCTATCAGTTTGAGTTTAATGCTTAGTTTAGAACCTGTAGTTTTTTTTAAACCAAAATTATCCCACAGCCATTTTAGTGACCTGAGTTCTTGTGGCTGAGCTGAGCTATGATAGCCACCTAAAGCCAGTCGTAAAATAATCCACCACCGAGAACCGACATCTCAGTTTTGTCACAGAATTCTGATCCGCAGTTGTCCGGGCGATAATTAGGAAAACTTCACGAATGTCCGAGAGTCGATCGTTGAAACCGTGAGAGAGCGAGTCGAGCCTGGTGCAGTGTGTGACTTTGTGAAAGAGGAGCCTTGACAGCTGAGCGCGAGCATGAGCGAGGCATGTTTGTTTTGCATTTACTCTGCACACAGCTGTGTGGACCAGCGTCCTTTCTCAGAACGCCGGAACGCGATCTCATCGCTTTGGCCCTCTGAGTGACCCAAGAGCGACAAAACTGGCGTTCTACATGGTACAGGAACGCTTAGAGGGATTGAGACAAGTGCTAACTGTCAGCAACATCTATATGCTCATGTTTTAATGCAAAAAAGAAACTGGATCCACTGATGCAACTGGATTTAACCCTTTCTTGAAAGCTAAGGACCCAACCTGACTCTTAAAGAACCTTTCAAGAAACCTTTTGTACCACTTACCAAGCTTGAATTTATATCAGAAAACCTGGACGTTGTGTCATCATACTATACTCTGAGAAAATTTAGAACCCTTCTTGGTTCTCTGTAGAACCCTACAACAGAAGGGCTTCCAAGCAGAATCTTTTAGGAAGCTGAGAACCCTTGAAGATCCCATTTTTCTAAGATTGTACCAAGTACCAAGAAACTGCATTGTAAACTTCTGACAGGTTCTAAGTAAGAAATAATGAGCAGAAAAAAGGGTTCTTCAGGGGTTCTTTAAGGGGTCATTGGATAATTACGGGTTCTTAGCTTGTAAAAAAAAATGGTTACACTTGGAACCTTGTCTTAAAAGCTAAGAACACTTTATCTTAACTCTTAAAGAACCATTCAAGAACACTTTTCTCCAAGATTGGTACCAAGAACCTACTTGAATCTTATTTCAGAAAACCTGTACAAACCCTGGACATAGTGTCCTTCTGAACCTTTCTAGATTTTATGTAGTGTTTCCATATCAGAATGGGTTCCATGCAGAACCTTTCAGAAAGCTGAAGAACCCATTTTTATGAGTGTACCGAGGACCGAGCTGAATTGTAAACCTCTGACAAGTTCTAGGTATTAAAAAGAAAATAATGTGAAATTATTTGAAGTTTCTACCAAATAGTTACCAAATTAATACATACACTCTAAGAACAAAGGGTTCTTCAAGGGTTCCTTAGATAATTATGGGTTCTTCATTGCATCATTCTCTCATTACCGTTAGTTAAATCAAGAGAAATTATTTTGCAAAGATGCAAACACAAGGAAAACTTCATTGCAACTTGACAAATGCATTTGTTTTCTGCTGAGAAAACTCGAACACTCTCCAGAAACGTATTCAGAATTTCACCACATTTCACACCTTAACTTTGCGAAATATGTATGACATGTCACTAATGCGCTTTCTGTTGTCATGGCAACAAACCGAGTACGCAAAAAAATACTATAGCAGAAGCAATGAAGTTCAGTGACGCTAGTTTTCCAAACATGAACCTGCCTTCTGTAGCAGATCCTCTGTTGCAGCCAATCACATGCATTCATATCAGTTTAAAAATTTAGGTGAAGACATCGAGCAAGGAACGAGTTTTCACAGAATTTCATAGATTGGTCATTTTATTTACCGTCTCTGGTCTGATTAGTGAACTGACGACATGGCTTGTTTGAAAAAATAAAAGTGGATGATGAAAACAACGTTTCAAGACTCCACTTTAGTTTCAAAACAGGCATCTCATCTGTTCAGAGTTCATGGCTGTAGTCAAAAGTGTTAACGTGAAGTGCCACTGTGAAACAAAACAGAACTAAATTGATGAAACTGATGTTTTATTTATTGCTATGAACTCATCATTAATGGTTAAGCTCATGATTAAAAGGTCACTGTTGTCTCCAGTCGTGTTAGTCGCTTATCTGAAATTTCATAACCAAAGAATCTTAGCTGGAGCTAAGCAAATTTTATTTCAATCAAGTACGCTTCCTTTTTTCCCCTCTCTTTTTCATCTACTTAATACTTTGACCTTAAGCGTGAGTGTCGATGTGTTAAACGCCGGCGCTGATCGCTCATCTCTATTTATGAACATGATAAAACCTCTTTGCGTTTGAAAATACAGAATTCTGAAAAGCCTCCCAGTAAGATGACATAAACGTGGTTCTCATTTATAAACTGGAAATGGCCTGTCTAAACATGTATCAGATTCTTCCCCAAATTTAAAACAGATTTGTTTTTACCTGATCTATATCTGGAATCCGGAAGAAAGGAAGAAAAAAAAAACGAAAGACTGTAAAGCAGATCGCGATGGAACTCAAAAGTTATTGCTTTTAACTCATGTTGAGTAAAATTTCCGGTGATAAAGATACAAATGTCCAGAATGAGAGATGGTGTCAAACTCGAGTGTGGAATGCTGGACATTTCTCATTTTCCGAGGGACTGCTGCCAAAAAAATAATGAAGCAAGGATCAAACTTGAGCCTGCATTCAAATGTTTATACGTATCATATTCAAACTGGGCTGCTCTGGAAGATGTTAAACTCAGATAACGCACCAGAGGTCTCAGCTAAATCAGCAAAATTTCTTCTTTAGTCAGTATTTGAAAAATCTGGCAAGGACAGCGGGTTAGAGTTTTCGTAATGTTATATTTTTTCTGCCTAATGTCCCAAACCACTGTCAAATTACACTCCTCATTCACGATCTTTCCAGAAATCTTGTCTCTCTAAAAGCCGCGATGATGTTTGACGTTATTGTTATTGCCGCATAAAGCATGTAGAAAACCCCGACTGAGCTCTCAGACACGCGCATCGTCACTTCAGGTCAAATATCTTGCCCTGATCCTCTGCGGGAGAGAAAATAAACTTGGATTGAGATGTAGAAACGGGTAATATATTTCAACAAATCCATCAACTCGCTAGCGTACAGCTTTGGTCTGCCGTTAAGAACCCTCTCACCTGGGAGCTCTTCGAGTGGGAAAATAGCTTTAGCTCTTTTTTTTGTGATAGATTGCTAACTCTGCACAGAAGGGGAATACATTACTGTTTTTTAGGACGCAGCATTTTCGTTCTGTGTTTCAGATTTCATCAGAGACAAGACATGTAAGAAAGTCATCGGGAGAGTTACATCTTTGAGCCCTTGCTCGAGGTGATGAAGGGTCACATGACACCTTCTTTTTAAAGCTCTTTCCATAGGACCGTGCAGTACGACTTGGCAAATTACCCATAATCCTCCATGTTGCTGCAAATTTCCATGGCTATGAGGTGTACCTGGACTGAATTTGGGTCAAGCTCTGACTCAAGTACCATGAGAGCTGAGCTAGGACGTGTGGGCGGGGCTAGAAAAATCATCCTAATTATAAAAATTGTCTGTGAATGGAGTCACTAGGCTCCTGAAGTTTCTCACTCTTTCCATTTTCTGCTGGATTTATCATGATTTTATACTTCAGATTAGTTTTCACTTGTTTTAAAACAGTTCCTTGACACCGATTCCTTTGTTACTTTTAGATTGCACAATTTCAGCGCTTCATTAAGATAATTATTCATCACACTGTACGGAATCTGAATAAAATCCTACAGCAGCCTGTGATATAGTGAGTTCTACATGTCACATTATATGATATGATGAAGCTCCTCTAACGATAAACCTGCGATTAAAGAAATATCTGCGTACGATGCTGCTCACGTCATCAATCAGCGTGATCGGGAAATCAGCTCGTGCAGAAAACGGGCTCGCTTAAACACATACAATCTTCAAACTGAGCGTGAAGTAATAAGAAAATTTTTCTGTCCTTCGCATGTTTCTTTTACATTTTGCCATCATCTCTACCGTATTTGTCACTGTCCCAGGAGATAGCTGTCCTCCTATTGGTGGATTTTAGACAAATGTCATAAAAGCATTTTCACTCTGCTATTTTAATCCAAAGTCTCTCACACTAACAGAACTTTATCATCAGCTGTCTTTGATCAAATTGCTAAATCTGCCACTGATAATATGAGCATGTTACATTATGCGTTCTTACAGCGCCGATCTCAATTCTTTTGCGATGTGCCATTTTTGTTGGGTTGAAAGTCATATGTATAAAGCCAGCTTTCATCCACACCTTAAATTAAATATATTGTCTAGTGCTTCTTAGGATCCTGTACATAAAGGGTCACTCTCTCACCATCACACACTGCGTACGAACGGTTTCTGCTCTGCGGGACTCACTGCATGACAAACACATCGCTATTAGATGTGAGAAAAAAAAAATCTTCAGTGCAATGTAGAATGCTTTAGACCATTTGTAAGTGTTAATTTTGCCGAAATGGAAAGGAAAGTTACGTTTGAGACAGTTTCTTTTTTCTTCATATGTAGATTAAGTGTGTAAGTAAGTGTTTTTGACGGTCCTCAGTTTTGGACTTTGGGAAAAGATTTGTCTATAAAGTAGTAAAAATGTTAATATTCTCAGGCCTGTTGCTGTTTCTGTACAATTGCTCTTTACAACTAGGACCTACAGGTTCATCTGATAAGTGCAGGGGTTGCTTTTATTTTTATTTTATTTTTTCTTAGCATTTTGAAGGTTTATCCCAGGAGCTACAAATCCTTCACTGTTTTTTGTAGACGAACCACAACTCACTTTGGTTAATTCTCATTTCTCAGATTATCAAATTGATCTCAGATTATTCTCTTCCTTAAGAGGTTTTCCTTCACAGGTTTTTTTTTTAATAATAATATCAGTTTTCTGTTCTCCGAGTCAGTCCACTCCCTCACCGTCTTTGTCCTTTGCCACACATGGCATCGTGGTTGCTCTGGTATTCACCCACGCTCGTTATTTTTGTCCTCTTCACCATCTTTTTTCTCTCACTGCGTTGTTAAAGAACACTACGAGCGACCGTGCTGGTGCGTCCGGGCGATCATGTGGCCCAGGAGATGGCTGCACTGTGTTCCTTGGCTTTCATGCGCAGAGCAGCAATGCTGGACGACTTCCGGTCAGGGTCCATGTTCAGATCGTATCCATTGATGCCGGCGCTCATGCCTGGACTCCCGAACAGACTGCCCATGTGGCTTTGTCCCATGTGTCCTCCGGGACTGGGCACGCCCAGGAACTCGGACACTCCGCTCGCAGCGTGGGGATGAGGGGTCATGCAGGAAGTCACCGAGTCACACGGAACAACGCAGCCTGGCACCGGGGACGCTCCACTGCTGCCTCCGATCCATGAGGGATTCTGGATCTGTGACGCAATGGAAAGAAAACACGTCTGTTAATCTTATTATTACAACATAAACAGTACTTTTCAAACCACTGAAATAATCTTTATAGAATAATACGTGATTTAATATGATTATAATACTAAAGAAATGACCAGCAAAAGGTCCCAGGAACATCTCTACAGATTAATCTCATTACCAATGCCACCATATATACATATTCATAAATATGCAAATTAGGAACCGCCCCCAGATCCTCAGGCAACCTGAACACACTAATATCACTAATATTAGCTAACTTAACTAGCTGAAATTAGTCACACGAGTGGTATTCCAGTATTACTCTCCATGTACAGCACACAAACCTGTCAAAATATATTGTTACAGTGACAACCACTGTTTCTTCATGACTAACATTAGCTAAGTTAGCTAGCTAGCTTCACCCCTGATTTATGTTTTACACAAAAGTGCTGAGAATGTCTCTCTTTTTAAGACTAAAAGTGTTTAATTTTTATGAAAGAAATGTAACCCAAACACTGATCTATATAATCAGAATGAGCGTTCAAGAGGAGTGTGTTGTTTAAACATCACATTTTTGAGTTCAGCGGGAGTCTAATGTTGGTTTCTGATCATGCTGTGGTATTCGAATGCAGCTAATACAGTTTCAACATCAAGTTTTTGTTTAAGAGTATAATAATGTTTGTATAAGAACGTATACAATGTCTACGTATTTAAAACATTCGCATAACTCAAGTTTCCAAAACATTTTGGTGAAATGAACCGTGCCACTTCACATAGAGAAACTGGCCTGCCAATAGGGGGCAGGATCAATCTGTGACAATGCGACCACTAGATTTCTGCCTGCAGTTTTTCCAGCTTGCTAGCATAACCAGCGCTAGATCGTGTAAACATTACAACTAGTAAATATGACAACATCATAACTCCCGAACCCCTGAAAGGCCCTGTGTGGTTCTGCTTTTTGGATTTTGACCTCCTGTCTTTCATACTATGCAAATGTGAACGTTTGCGTTCAAATGCATTTGAGTAACTGAAATTCGAGTGCAGTTTTTGAAGTTATCAGAAAGGCGTAGACTTTTGGAAACAAGGATCCATAAATGTTCTTTGGTTTATGTAGAACTCCACAAAGTGTTTCTTTAACAGAAACTGGAAACACTACAAAGAAAAATATGAGTGTATTTTGTACAACATGCTTTAGTTATGGCATTCCTTTGTTTCTAAAATTTGCACAGTCTGAAGTCTTGTCTTGGCCGTGACGCCGAGTCCCAGGGGCGTTTTTTTTTTTTTTTTT